>JAHPZR010017520.1:0-26373 GCA_019787425.1 Platygyra sinensis
GGTGCTAACGATTCCTATACTTATCAAGCAGATTTTCCACCTTCGTATAGCACAGGTATGTTTTTGACCTTTTGGCAATCTGATTCCTAGAGTCCCAGAGTACCTCTTCTCTTCCTCTGACTTCCTTACATGTATACATGTACATTGGATGTCTCTTTTTAATAGAGAGCCTTTCATGTACATGAACTTAGCAAATTATTGCTAAGAGTTAAAGCTCTGAAGACTACATGATGTCTTTAAAGCCCCTTAGACTGGGCAACTGTTCAACTCAACATGGACTAGTTCTTACAATGTTTCAATTCTTACAATGTTTCAATTCAAGATCACTTCATTGCATTGCTTATTATCTGGCAGTGTTTTCATTTATTTGCTTAGGGCACCTTCTAGTTATATTGGGTTGTGTTTGCCAAAAGTTGTATGGAGCTAAAGTTGTAATTCATTTTGCTCTTTGCAGTGTTAGGCTTGTTAAACTAAAGGCTGCCACACACTAGCCGATTTTTTAGCAGGGTCAAATTGGGTTAAAATTTGTCGGGACATCAGCTTGCCACACACTAGCCGAATTTTTTGTCGCGACTAACCACGTTTGAGCTTGGGGCAGAGTTAATCCCACCATGTTGGAAAAGATGCTTGTTCACGTGACTATCGTGAAAATTCCTCATTGGTTGAGGTATGCATGAGCCCCGGCAAATTAAAATTGTCTTGGTCCACTGCACTCTAGCCGACAAGGTCCGACAAGACATTTTGAGATCTAGCACTATCAGATATCGCCCGACAAACCCCAATCTTGTTGCAGACTTGTCTGAATTCACAGCACACTAGCTGACGTGAAGATTTTTGTCAGCTGACAAAAATTGGCTGGTGTGCAGCAGCCTTAAAGAAATCACTCTCACTGACTTTTATTAACTTGTCTTAACCCATTAATTCCCTTGGTGCCTGTGACAATCATTGACCTTTGGTCCACTTCTGACGTCTCTAACTGTGGCCAAAATTAGCATCATCTATACTCAAGTTCTGCTGGAGGAAAAAATCTTTTCAGTGATATCCCAGATCAGAGATCATCAGAGTGATTCGCTCAACGGAGTTTAAAATAGGCATCAACTTGGCACAATTCCCTGCAAGTACAGTTGCTAGCTACTACATGGTAAAAATTGCCGGCCTTGATGATGCTTTCTCAGAAATAAAAAAAGTCCAGTAGAAGGTCAATCACTAAAAATGAAAGCAGAAAGGTTAAAAGTTAAGAGCTGTTCCCTGATTTATTTTGTATTAATTTGCTTTTTGCTAGTTATGAATCATCCAGAGAGATTCCCCACACCAGAAGCCAGTCCCATGATGACAGCACAAAATAGAAATGGAACAGTGGTAACTAATGGTCAGGTCGCACAGGCTGAATTTACTCTTCAGTCTAGCGACAGTTCTGATGAAGATGACAATGATTCACCACCTCCACCTTACCCTGGGCTTGTTACCAGTCAAAATGATGTTGATGCCAATGATACAAGAAATACAACAGACTTGAATCAAACTAACACCAATAATGTTGGAGAAGATGTACATGAAGAGCCACCAAATGAACCTGTGACTTCTCTTGAAGCTCCCTCAGTGGAAGTTGTGGATGAACAGACCCCTGCAACTGGATCTGTCCTTCAAGAAAGAGACAATAGTAGTCAAAGAAATGGTGTTCAACTGTCATAAACTGGTGGGACACCCGAAGAGCCAGAAATGGTCATTGTGATTTAGAAGTTATTTAATATGAACTGATATTTACTTTAATATCAGTTTGTCAGGTATTCTATGTTAGGGGCGGGGCTCTCACCTGTAACACCTGTTATGGCCGAGTATGTTTGATGGACCCTTGATGTCACGGGTGAACTGGACTGTAGTTGATAAAATTCACCCATAAAGTAACAAGTTTGCAGCAGGCCGGGTGTGCAGATCAAGGCTACAAGTAAATTAACAATAGGGAGCTTAAGCACGCGCGTTTTTGAGTCGCTAACGGTAACCGGAAGTGAGCTGTTTGCACTTTTAACTTGCCCTCACACAACCACATTCACATTGCTAAGTATCTTTTCTCCATTAGAGATGAGTAGTATAAACATCTGGGAGACAATACTTTCCAAGCACAAAAAGTGTTCTCTTCCGGTTGCCGTCTGCGTCTCAAAAATACGCGTGCTTAAGCTCCCTTATAATTAATGACAGCCAGGGCTAAGGGAAAATAGTCCAACCTCTTATAAGGGACACCAGTGGGGCAGATCCGAGTACCCTTAATATAGAGGTATCCATATCATAGAGGAAAAAAAACTATACAAATCCTGGTTTTGCTAGAACTAAGTCAGCTGCCCTTAAAAGTGTCCAAAATGAGAGATTTGACTGTACTAAGAAACAAGTGTCAAAGTGCTTTCCATTTTAACCTTAGCATTGCAATGTTAGACTGCCGTTATGCTCCCTTCAACAAGCTGTTGGGATTGTTAATCAGTCTTTGTAGCCAATGAGCAGGCTCACTCTTTTCTGTTAACTTGATCCAAAGCACTAGCCTGTTCACAAGCTGAAGACTATCACTGAAATCACAGGCATGCAATTGTTGTGTATTTGATACAGCAGGTCCGGAACAGTACATATTATAGTGTGACATATTTTGAAAAGTGTCTGTGTGTCAAATATTAATTGTTACTGACTGCTCCTAGTACTGAAAAAAACTGAATTCCCTTTCTGCCTTCTCTCCAGGAAAATAACTAGCTCTTCTTCACTGAGCATGATGTCCGTGTGGGAAATTCTTCCATACAGACCAACTAAGCTCAGTAAGATGTTTATTACAATATTATGGCATGGTGATGAGCTATACTTAGCACAGTCATGATATTTTGAGTTATTTGACTGTCAACAAAATTACTGTTAAATTGAAGGAAACCTGAAAATACTATACAAAGAGATAATAATGAACCACAAAGGAACCAGGATGGTTAAGGATGGGGAAGATTGACACAGATTACAAACAACAAAATTGAAAACTTTAGGCTCTACTTTTCAAACCATTCAACCATGACTGTGTTCCTTTAAATCTGCTTAAGTTTGCTTGTCCACTTTTTTTTATATGTATATATTTTATTACTGTTTTAGTTTGCAATTTTTTCACCGCAAAATGCAGTAACTGGTCTAGATGCCAGTCTGGATGGGAAAAATTAATGCAGACCATGGTCAACATTGATTTCAGCCAATCAAATGTGTGAATTCAGTATTATAATATAATAAAAATAATACAATCATTGCAAAATTATTTTCGTTATTTTCATTGATGTGTTTTACTAAGCAAGTGAAATGACATCTGATGACAACAAGCTGTCATGATGGTAGTTTCAGCAAGCTTGAGATATATCTAATTAGTAGAAAATACAGAGTCGCAAAACTGGAATTTTGTTTTGTTTTGAATACATGTAGAAGGAGGACTCAAAGGGTATAATATGTTTCAGTCAGGTTTATAAACTACACATGTACACAATACTCTTGCTGGCTTTCAGTTGTTTTCTGTCCAACAATAGTTGATGGCAACATTATTAAATGGAATTTTATAACTTCAAAGTTATGCTATTTAAAAACTGTTGTGCTCTTTTAAAAGGGTAATTAATATTTACAACAATAATTGTGGTTATATTATGTTAGTCACTATCAAATGCTATACATAAGTATTTTTGCAAATAGCGGATGAAGTTTCACTCTCAAATAGATTTTGTCGGGAAAACAATATAGCCTTGTTTATGTAGAAACATTGTATCAAACAAACAAACAAAATGTGGTCATCATGAAATGGTGCTACTACACAGTTACATACTTTGTAAATACTATAGCGCAATTCATACATAAACTACCAGTTAATCTATTCAATTCACAAGTTGCGCCCCCCCCCCCCCCCCCCCCGCAGAGAAATGTTTAGAAATACATGTACACCCTTGACAAGTAGGTATTATTTTGAATGAATAAAGCATACTTTTGAAATATTTATAATACTTTCTTGTGCTCTGCTTTAATTTGTTTGATTTATCAACAACTTGACTGCTCAAACCATTCTTTGTATGTAATTGATCTTTACAACCCTTATGCCAAACTGGTTGTTACAGTTGACTGGCTTAAATTCTCTGGGTTTCCACAAGAAAAATTATAATAAATAGTATTTAACTACATCACCTTATTCTCTACAGCAGAATGATAAAAACCCAAGACTCTGCAAGATTCAGATACCCTTGTTTACATTAATCCAAGTTAATTTTGAGACTTGATATTCAATGATTTGTGCTACTGTAAATGCAATATATTATTAATTTTGCTCAAGCACAAAATGGAAAATTTTCTCAAACTTGAAAGGATCTGAAAGAATTCTCAAATATTATGAGTAAAGTAAATTGCTTGATTCTCATGATAAATGACCGAGAAAATTATGTGCAGATGTACTGCACACATTAATGTACCATGGAAATTGATATTTAGTAACAAATTTGCCTCCTCAGCCAATCACAGTGAAGTCATGATAAACATGGGCATTCATTTTCTGCATGTACATGTAATATAACATACATGTAGCTAGCTTTGAAAAGAGGACCAGCCTGGACCCAGAGTATCTGGAAAAGCATGCACGAGACATTTTGAGTGGGAAGGGATACAATTAAAATAATGGAATTCCATCAGGCCATATTTGGTTATTCTTGGCCCTGTACAATCCCATTTAAGGTTATTCCTCACAATTGCACTGCGCATCCTTTCTGCGCATAATTTATGGCGTCATTTAGCGCGCCCGCGTGCACGCGCACATTGAAAATATGGCGGATTTGCCTTGATATTGAACGCTGTAAGTTGGAAAATGGTTATAGCTCACCAACGAGCACAGGCACCCCAACTTTTTTTTCAGTCATTGTAATCAACTTATCTTAAACTTTGCTTGAGGAAAGACTGATCTGATTCCTATTGCTGAAAATTGAATAAATAACAAAAATAGCAGGTAAACTGTGGTCTTTTCTGTTTTGTCGTATGGTAACCATGTCAAGAAATTTGGTTGAAATTTTATTCAAGAATTCAGCTTTCTGTCTAAATCAAACTTAAAAAGTTTATTTGTGTCCGATACAATGCATTGACTCCAGTTTAATGCGTGTTCTAATGTGTTTCGGTCACAAAAATTTACAATTATTACTGGGAATGCGTTCTTGCAATAAGCATTAAATAATGCCAAAATGGGTCATTTTCATTGTCCCAGTGCTCCTTAATGAGTATGGGCACCCCCCTTTTTAATTTCAAAATTGAAGTTCTCATATGATAAATATTCAGTGGGCAAAGTTTGAACGAAAATCTATAGTCAGTTTTATTTCAGGGGAATTACCTTAAAGCACCTGTGTGGCCACTTGGGTTCCAGGCCAATACAACTGATTTGACAAGATTAATAATATAAATTTATTATTAATGTATTATTTGAGACAAGTCTATTGCTGATGTTCAGATGCCAATTTAGCTGTGAGTTGTCTCTCTAGTTCTAGTTGCCGTTCCTGAACTTCTGCTTTGCTACGTTCCTCCTTTTCCTTCTGTAACTTGAGTTTCATTGCTCTCCTCTAGAAATTTCAAAAAAGAGCAATACCTTTAAGTTTGTTTCTGGCCCAGAACAAGGAAGGAAGTGAAGATATACTGCAGATCATGCCAGATACATAAAATAACTTTTACGTGGTTAGCAAAAATGTGTCTAGTGAGTAGATGTATTTCACAATGTCATCATTTCATGACAACTACCAGAATTCATTTCAATTCTCCTAGTTTATCCAAATTTTTAACCAAAATGAACTGAACTGAACCAAACTGGGTGTCAATGATAATTGTGCCAATTAGCATAATAAAAAGAATCGTGAAGGATTCTGGTATCTGTAGTCAAATGATGCCATTATCATGCAAATTGCCAATTACATTTGACACGTGAAAAAGTGAAGTGATGAACATGGCAAGAGCGTGGGACAATGAGAAAGAATCTGCAACCCCAACAGGTATCGAACCCATGATCTGAACACCAAGCAGGCACTCTATCCACAGAGACACAAGAACTCAGAGAGCAAGGCCAATAGACCTTTCCCGCATTCCAACAAACAATGGCACCGAGTTGAGGTTGGGGTGGACAAAAATACAGTAAATATATGAAAACGTCCACCCCAGCCTCGCTCTAGTGCTATTCGTATGCACTGAAGTGGAATGCGGGAAAGGTCTATTCACCAATGATCTTTATTCACTAATTCTTACATTGTTGGCATATTGACTGAAGGCCTTAATACAGAAGGAAAAGTACAAGAAAGGGCCCCTACTGAAGAGAGAAACTCTTCCTCACCTGAAGTCTTGCAACTCTATCTTCAATAGAGTTCATATCCTGCCTGATTTTAGTAAGCTTGGAATGATAGGTTCGAACATAGGAAAGCTGGAATATAAGCACATTCAGTCAGTTTGTTATGCAAGAAAAACATCTTACTTGCCTTGAGGTTTCCAAGACTGCATTCTTACAACCAAGCAATCACACTTGCCTAATTGTTAGAACTTGACTGACATTAGCAAAGCAATGAATGTTACGTGTGAAAACTAATTTATAGTTATGGTATTACTGTACACAGGAAATGCCAAATTCATTAGTGTCATCACATTATCAAATTACTTGGTATCTAGCAGATGTCAGCAGCAAAATCAGACGAACAAGCTAACTCATACCCCCACTATGGTACAAGGAGGTAGGGGTTGGATGAAACTCCCTTCTTAGGAACTGTTCATTTTTTATGGGGGAGGGGGGGCTGGTGGAATTTGGGAAACACCATTTAAAAATCGCATGACCCCCCCTCAGCTTACCAATTTTTTCACATGGCCCCCCCTTATATCAGTCATTTCTTTGGATGACCCCCCCCCCCCGGACAAAATATATTTAACCCTCCCTCAAGATTTTACCTTTTTAATATTCTCTAGTTTTCCCCTGCTTGACGTTATTGTGTTCACAATGAAGACGAAATTTACAATCCCTATACTACAGAGTGCTCTTCGGTTAAAAAAGAAACAAAATTACCACCGTTTTCGTTGATACGCGACTTTGGAAAACAAAACACCCGCGGAAACGTTTCCAAAATTTCCGCTCAGTCTTATGTGCTATCGACAGATCGGATCGAAATCCACCAATCACAGCCACTAGTGTGACCTTCAGACCTTCTTTACGTCATACTAGGGCTGTGATTGGTGGATTTTGATCCGATCTGTCGATAACATGTATGATTGACGGAAATTTTGGAAACGTTTCAGCGGGTGTTTTGTTTTCTCCCCAAAGTCGCGTATCAACGAAAACGGTGGTAAAAGAAAGAGAAATTAAACTAGCTATACATACTGTACAGTAGCACAGTATGTTTTTGGCATTATGAAGGTATTACCATTCATACTACAGTTGCATCTGTCACTTTCTACTGTATACTATAAAGCCAGCAAAAAAGAAATGTGCCAGCTCGCTCTGAATTCGTTGAAAAAATAAGAGAAAGAAAATTCAATTTCTGATCTTCTGGTTATAGCTCTTCCCAAACATGTTGTGGCTGGCCTCTCAACTTCTTCTTCGTCATCAATGAAGGCAAGAATGACATCACTCGATTCGTCTCTGCCACCAGAGTCAATGCAATCATTTTCATTCTCCTCATCACTGCTGCTTTCGCTTCCACCGTTGTCGTCTTCATTGCTATCGTTCTTATCACTGTCTAGCAAAGGTTCATTTTCAGCTTCATCTGTTTCTTTCAATCCTGTTTGTAGCAGATCAGTTCCTTCAGGATTCATTTGGAGAAAGCCAGTGTCTGGTAATTACCTTAACCTTGTCATTTTTGGCAGTGCTCTTCAGATGCTTGTCTAGTCTATGGTGTTTGAGGTATTTGTTTAGTTCTGGCACTCGGAGCTTTTTCAGTTTTGTCGGATCTTCGAAAATTCTTTCCAATAATAATCCTCATAATTTTTTCCGTCGCCTTCTGGCTTTCCTTTGCCCACTCTTCTCTGCCCTCTTCTTACTGAAACCTACTACATCGAGATGCGTAAAGTATAAAACGAAAAACTTTGCTTATCAAGAAACAAGATTTGTTGTGCTTCAGTTGATGTGCCATATATTACACAGTCTTTGCAATCAAACCACTGCAGCAATGCGGCAGGAAACAGAACAATCACAAGCTCAAGCCACAGGTTAGAGATGAGGTGTACTGCTTCCTGTATCCTGAAGAGTATGCGCTGCCTGAAAAGAGCGAAAGTGACTTTGACAGCAGCATAAGCGACGAGGAAGAGCTTGAAGAAGATTAGCAGGGAAAACCAATGTTTTAAGAGTTATGTCCAGGATTGAACGCTAATGAGATTCAAACTCCTTATGATAGGCATTTCTAAGTGTCCTCATTGGTAAAAAGTCACCAAAACACACACATGTACAATTCTGTCCAATATGAAGTAATATGAAAATTTCAAATAACCCTGCCAAACATGAAGTACTAATTAAACAATACCTGCGTTCAATCCTGGACATAAGTGTGTTTTAACAGTAACTTTATTTCTTCAAGATAGTTTACAGGCCTTTATCAGCTTGCAGGTAGCTTTGGCTATTGAAGTATTCTGGTCAAGCAACTGCTATGTTACCTATATTGTGTTTGATAAGCTTTAAGGGAAAAATAAGAAAAAAAGATTAAAAAATCCAACAATACAGAGAGGAAAATTAAAGAAAGAAACCCTTTTTTGTTCATTAAGGAGATTCCTCAGAAATTAAAGTTACCGATGATTTTTTTTGAAACTTTCCTTGAATGTTTTCTACCAAGCACTGTTTCGAAAAACACAATAAAAATGCTGGGTCACCATTCTCACTTAAGAGATGTGACGGGCCAATCTTATTCAATTTATGCCTGTCCTCGTGCTTATCACGTGCCATTCATCGGTCCAAGTTATATTTTGAGGTAGGTGGATGCATAGTTTATTTAACTAATACTTGGGAAAAAAACCTGACAGGTAGAAGGTGTCGAGTACATAGAACAATATCATATGAAATTTGTGAAAAAATCACATAATTTAAAACGACGTGGACGTAAATTAAAGCGTTCGTATAGTCTTTGTTTTCGCGGTCAATTTGCATTCCAGAGTACGGTTTTTTGCGCGCTTTCACCCATATCTTTTTTCTGTCCGGTAAAATTTTTTATTTTTTATTTTAATTAAAGAGGATAATATGTACACTATTATTGTGCGATAAAACATAGGCCACCATGCTCGTTTAAAAGAAAAGGAACATTTATTTCGTCATCGAACTTAGCTTGAGGGAAATTTATTTCGTTGTGTACATGCATGCATTCAAAAAATTGTGCGCAGTAGGGATTCGCAATGCAATACTGAGGAATCACCTTACGTTCCGTAGCTTTAAAATTGCAGTCTATTGCCCTGGAAATGTTATAGCAAATACTGTTTTGAAGATCAAACACTCGGCTAAACAAAATTGTTTGTACCTTTAATCGCCCCGTAAGTTTCTTTGTTTACAACACCCTCCATTTCCGTGTATAGGACGAGTAAAGACCGTTGACGATAAGATCCTTGAAATACAACAAATTTAACGCTGTGAAATTCGCATAGATCCGCCGAGGTACAACCTTGTCTCGAACAGTGAAACACGTGCAAGCTTGGAAAAACATGGGACACTTGTCCGAGCAGAAAACTGGTAACTATATCACAAAATACCGCTGTACAAAATCTAATGCGACAGCATTAACACTAATAGATTTAAAAACTTTCTTTGTTTATTTCTGTGGGGATATATTTTTTTAAGAAATAGTAAAACATATCCCATCTTAAAGTATCAGTAAAATATTTTAAGTGCCCCCCCCCTTTCCCTTATTTTTTTTTAGATGCCCCCCCCCCCTTTTAGGCCCATTTTTTGGGGGTGACCCCCCCTAAATCCCACCAGCCCCCCCTTTCTCTTAAAAAATGAACGGTCCCTTAGTTTTCATTCTGTTAAGGCACAGCGAAATATATTTACATCGAGTTGATAGCACTGCACATGAGGCAACCTTGAGCCATAAATAGAAGTCTAGAGTGATCCTAATGGATGAAATAAATAAGGGAATGACTGACTAAACATTTACCTCAGGCAAAAGGAAAGTCATCATTAGAACTGAAATGTCATAAATATATTGCATCATCAGGGCGGTCCCAAAGTGTCTCCACTGCCACTATTGCTGCCAGACTACATGCACTCTCACTGAATGGGACACTCTCAAGTACTTATTATAAGAATGCTTTGCATACTGTTACTTAGACATTTTTATATATATTTTTGGCTTTATTTTCGTTACATATCACTATTTGTGATTACAGTATGACTGTGTTTTTTTGACTAATGCTTGATTTATGTTTATTTATAATGTAATAATATCTATTATTTAAATTTTTATTTCTTAAATTATAACGGTTCTTGGGAGGGTCTTTTTTCAGGTGGTCTGCCTTGTATGGGGTCTCCGACTCTTTTGCAGACTATCCTTATGGCTTTGTCTCTATTTATTGTATCAACGTTTTTTTTTTATGCCATTAAATTGTAATAAATAAATAAATAAATAAATAAAAGCTTTCCTTAACAGTTTGTCAGTACCCCTTTGTACTCAACCAGAGTAGCGCGTAGCATAAGGGTGGTAAAGGGGGGGGGGGGAGGGGTCTAGATCACGTTTCACGGAAAATAAAACGGTCCTTTCACAATACATGAAAAACAAAGGCATAATGAAAATCATGGTTCATGGACAATTAAACCTTTTATTTCTCATTTCACGGAAAATAATTTTGCAAAATCATGCTTCACGGCTACTATCAAAATCACGATTCACGAAGAAAAAAATAGCCATTTCACATTTCACGGGGAAAAAAAGGGCCGATCACGAGTCACGAAAATACCCTTTACCACCCTCTAGCATGAGACATCCATTCCAGCATTCACACTGATAGCAATCATTCAGGAGTTACCAAATACACCATAGCCTTTACAAACATTATCAACATACCATGACAAGAAGGTTTTTTGCTGACTGGCATTCTGCATACTTGGCATTTTCTTGTTGTATAGTTTCAATTAAAATTCCTTGATTTTGACTGAAAAATAACATTTCAGATTTTAATAAAATGTACAGTTTTTTTGTCCAAACCTGGAAAGGCAAGGAAAAAGCAAGAAATGAGTAATTAAAACATTGAATGAGAAATTTATTATTCCACAACTTTTTTTCTTTTTTATCTAGACATAGAGGGTCCATAGGTTTGGCGGGATGCGGGATGAGAGCAAAATGGAGGCGGGATGCGGGATGACAGAAATTTTAATAACGGGATGCGGGATGAAAATAGGACGGTGGGACCGGGATATGCTCCATATCATAGGCGGGATAGGACGAGTATAGGCAGGATCATAATTTAGCTTAAGGTAAGAGTCACGCAGTATTTATTTGCATTAAAACGGGCTTGATTAAAAATTCACATGGTGGTTAACACGCGAGGCGCGTGACGCGAGTTCATAAGACCTGATAATAACCTTGATCACGCAAAAGTCACAGTGGTAGTCCAATTTCCACGTTGACCACATTGCTAGCTGTTACACAAGAGCACGATTTCCGCGATGGCACCACCGTCAACATCGCCAGCCTCGAAGACCTCGGAGACCTCTGACATCAGAAAAAGTGTAGCAATTTAGTATGAAAAGGACAGCAGTGGCCGGAAACAATTTCCTCCGCAAAGAAAACCGGCAAACAAATTAACTTTTGGAAAGAGAGGGATGCCAAGAAATTTGAACCAATTTATGTCATTGATTTACAGCTGATTTATGCTGCATGCACCACCGACCGCCATATAGCTTCAATCATCATCAAGAGAGATGGAATTGGCCTCCGATGAGATTACCAGCCACTTATCAAATATGGCAGTGATTGGAATGAAGTGAGTTCGAAGTGTACCACTAGTGGCCAGCTCATGGTCAGAAAAAGAGTGACTATTCAGTTCGATCCTCCGTAAGCGGAGTTTTTGAGTCTCAAGGAACACTGAACTTTTTTTTAATCCCGTTAAATATGCCTTAAGCAAGTGTTTGCCCTTCTCCGTGATGAGGGTACATTACCATTATTGTTAAGGCTATAAATTGTCCATCGGGGGAAATAACACGATGAAATATAGCAACTTGGGTTTAACAAGGCGGGATCTGGATGTGATTGTTTGTTGCGGCGGGATGGCGGGATTGAATGAAAAATAGTGGCGGGATGCGGGATTTGAAAAGTCTATGTTGGACCCTCGACATAGTTAGTGGAAGGGGGCACTAAAAAAGTTAAGAAATGAAGAATGAAACAGCAAATCAAATAGAGTATAAATAATATTTGAATCTTTAAGTTTCCAGGTACAGTAAGTTCTTATATTATAAGAAAATATTACTATGTGAATATACAATAAACTGTATCATAACATTGTTCATACAGCACAGGCAAAACTGTGAGAGTCACACAAGTAAAACCACACACTAGATTCTTTAAAACTGCAATCACCAGACCTAGTGACTCTACCTTTACTCTTCTTCCTTCCTTTACACTATGTGAAACAACTCATTCACAAGTGCCCAAAGTGGGAAGGTAAAGCAACATGGAAGCAACTGCTTCTCAAGAAGCTCTCACACTGTTGTACTGATTTACGTGCGGTGAGCTTAGATAAATTTGAAGTCATAAAACCTACGTTAGTTCGCCAAGTCGCGCTTGTAGGTTCTCCAGTCCAGGAACAAAAGACTCCATAAAACCTTCTGTGAGAATGTCAGTGAGGTTACCTCCAGTTTCTTCTCCGGTTTCTGCATCTTCCACCACATCAGTCATGTCGAAAAAACGAATGCTTCCTTTCTTTCGCCTATCCGTTCTCCGAGAGAAATAAATCGATAACAATACGGATCGGAAGCGACTTGGAAGCGAGACAATATCGACGAGAACGAACACTTCCTAATATGGAATGTTTACTATAGCCCGCTGAACGCCCGCTGACCATTAACAAAGGTGCGAAATTTCGAAATCGTGACATCGTGACTCTCTTGGGATGTAGTTTGAACAGGCGGAAAGAAGAACTGGAGAACAAACCGGCTTCAACCCGGTATTTGTGAAAAAAGTTATTTCGTTTACACTCCTTTTTATGGCACTGGAAAGGATCTTCTTCTTTAGAACTTTAGCGACATGTCCGAACAATCTCCCTTCGGGGAACGCGGCGATTTGAGGCCTCGTCAAGGTTCATTTTCAAGGGAAAAGAATGGGAAAAAAGTTGGAAAGATCTACAAGCAGCCGTCAAACAAACGAAGTCTGTCCAACAAAGTCTCGTGAACCGAGTGCCTCATTCATTCACGTTTTGCGAGAATAAGCTCTATTTTCTAGCTGTTCCGTTTGGAAGTCGCGAGAACACAATTCACTATGTCGATCTGCCTGGGCCAAACAGATCTTCCATCGAGGAACGAATAGAAGATGAACTAAATTCGCCTCTTTCATGGAAGCCTCTGTTAGACTCGTTTAAAATCAGTCGTTCATTTTCGGGTTATTCGAGGGAAGAGCAGCTGTTGCGTGAGAGGAAACGTCTTGGGGCTTTTGGAATCACCGCTTATGACTTCGATGAGACTTGTCGGCGTTTCATGTTTTCCGCCTCCAGTAGTTTGTACACTTGTACTGATTGGCGAGTTGATGAAGAGGTAAAACTAATAACGTTGTTAAGCGTTAATATTGCATAAGTTTAATTATATTTTGTTTAACAGAAAGGAACGGTTCGGAAATTTTGGATCTCTTAAAAAGTGCGTGATCATTGTGGAAGTAATTACCATGTGTTTATAACTTTAACTTGTAAATGGCAGCAGAAAAATATTTCGTGAGTTTGATCGGTAAGGCGTCCGTGGACTTAAGCCCTAAGACACTATTTTCTCTTAATTAATAGTTAGTGTGCTTTATAATTTACTTCTTTATTTAATTCTACTGCTGTATAATGACATGTACTAGTTTTCTTCAGAAAATTTAGACTAATCATTATATAAGCCAGAAAGAGATCACACTGTGACTGCTGTTGCGAGGTACATGTATTTTACTCCGGTTACCTGAAAATTTTCCTACACTAAGTCCCTAAGGGGTTTATTGGATTGATGTTTACACTCCACCTCGGTGGGGATTTTAAAACTCTTACAATCTGTGCAAATATTACGTTTTAACTTTCCTTGTTTATTTTTTGTCTGTAATTTAGTATCATTTCAAATTTGTCTTATTTGTTTGATTGTTAAATATTAATATTGTTTTTTTTTGTATAACTGAATATTATCAAAGAGACATTTCATAGTTAAATTGCCCATCTCATCAATCTCTTGGATGGGCCTTCTTCTCAAACATAAAAAAATGCCAGTTAGATTCACAAGTCACTGGCAAGTGGTTTGACCTCTGACTCAAATGTCAATAAAATGTCTGAATCAAAACAATGTTCAACCTATTTGAGCTTATCACAAATTCAAATCTTGAACTCGGCCTTTAATCAAGTATATTGGTTTAGGAAAATAAAATTATAATCATAATAATTAAAATTGAACCCTAGTGATCACTGCTTATGATTAGCATAATAAAGACTGTTCTTATATTCCTCTAGGATGAAAATAGACAACCGATAATTCCAGAGGAGTTGAATTCTCAGACCTCAGAGACAAAGATGGATGCTAAATTATGCCCTTGTGATCCCAACTTAGTGGCTTTTATCCATCGTAATGACATTTGGATTAATAATATTGTCACAGAGGAAGAAAGAAGACTGACTTATACTAATCAAGGCACACCAAGTCCAATGGAGGAGCCTGTATCTGCTGGTGTGGCATCATTTATTGTACAGGAAGAATTTGAAAGATACACTGGTTACTGGTGGCAACCAAAATTCAGCACTGATGAAAGTATGTAACACAAGAATCACGGTTTAACCGTTTCCGTACACAAGTTGGTCAGTCAGATTGTCTGACTGACTGACCGACTGACCGACGAACTGACTGGCTGACTGACTGAGTGACAGACTCACTGACTGACTCACTGACTGAGTCACTGACTGACTGACTCACTAACTGACTCCCTGACTGAGTCACTGACTGATTCACTGACTGGTTCACTGGCTGGCTGACTGGCTGGCTGACTGGCTGAATGGTTGGCTGGCTGACAGAGTGACTGACTGACTGACTGACTGACTGGCTGACTGACTGGCTGACTGACTGGCTTACTGACTGACTGACTGGCTGGCTGGCTGGCTGGCTGGCTGGCTGGCTGGCTGACTGGCTGACTGACTGGATGGCTGACTGATCAACTGACCGACTGACTGAATGGTTGACTGACTGACAGACAGTGCACAAAGTAAAATGTACAATAAGTATAAGGCATAATCTGCATGAGCACGGAACCACATGCTCCCCTCTGGACTTTGTGCTCATGTATTGCACTCCATGCTTTGCCTGTTAACCCATTGACTCCTGGAACTTTTTGACAAAAATGCATTTTTTGGACATTTTGGTGGTTTTGAGGCTGGATCTCGCTTTAATCTGGTCGAAAATGCATTTGTAGCACGACAGCTAGCCCTTCTTGCCACTAAAATCACGTTTTACAAACTTTGCGCTCGTGCATGCGCAGAAATCAAAATTTTGAGATAGTTTTTGGAAAAGGTGGCCTACGTCTTTAGGCTTTTGGATTTTTGATTTTTTTTTCCCTTTCCTTTTTCTCCTTTTCTTTTCTTTTCGCTGCAGGGATTGACCTTTTACTTGGCTTGCTTGCAGTTAAAAAACTTCTAAGAAAGAGTCATCGAGGCGGCCAATTTTTACCATGGAGCAGCTAGGTGTAGTGGCAGGAAATTTTGCTCCGAGTTTTTCACTTATCTTTTTGAGCATTTTTGTAAATATCTCGGGCTCCCTTAGGCAGATCACTCTGATCTAGGCATCATTGGAAAGATCTTTTCCTCCTGCAGAAGTTGAGTATAGATGATGCCAATTTTGGTCAAAAATGATGACGTCAGAAGTGGAAGAAAGGCCAAGGCTCGTCACAGGCGGTTATGGGCGGCACAGGCGTCAATGGGTTAATTAAAAAAAACTGTTTTGTTGGTTATTTGACATCTCAGCTGGAAGTAACCTTGCCTAGTTCTAGGCCTCGATATTTTAATGCAATCAATCATTTTTGGGTCATGTGGTCATTTCCGAAATTGATTGATCATGAAGGCCTGGGAGGAAGCCATACAGGAACTAGGCAAAATACCTGTGTCATGTATGCTCCCTTAATGTTTCCTCTATACAGTTAAACAAATTGACTCAGTGAAATCTTATTTTTAAATTGCCTTAACTTATAGGTCTGACCAGAACCTACAAAATTTTGTTTGAAGAGGTAAGATATTATTAGAAGTTTGTAAAGGAGCTGAAGATATTTCTATCTTTTAATTTTAAGGTGTGTTTTGTCTCAGTTTGGCCTATTACATCACTAACTTTGATTCACCTGTTTAGATTTCATTATTTTCAGAACCTTATTATTGCGTGTAACTGAACTTTAATTTTTGGAACTGTTGATCATTGTTGAAAATTTGGTGTACATAAACTTGCATAAGGAAAGACTATTCCAAGAGACTTCTAAGGCAGAACAGGAAAGTGTACCAGTCATGAACGACTGCTTCATTTATTAATAAGTTTTCTTATAATTATTTTTAACAGGTAGATGAGAGCTCTGTAGAAATACTCCATATTGTCTCTGGTCCAAACAGTATGGCTCGTAACAGTCATGTAGATAGCTACCGTTATCCTAAAGCAGGTATAACCTGTTCTTTATTCTTTTTCCTTTTGCTATTACAAAGAAATGAAACAATATCCACTTCATGTATACAAACTTGCAAACCCCCAGAACATGTCCCCTAATGTGTTACAATCATAAATTGCATTGACTGCAAAGGAACAAACAACTGTGAAGCATATGAATTTAATCTGGTCAATTTATGGACAAGATTATTGTCAGAGTTCTGCCCATAAATGCACAGGTGTGCATCTCATGCCATATGCACAGAAAATTAAAAGGATACACAGCTTTTTGGCAAAGTACATCTTTAGGATGCAGGAAAAAAGTTGCAAAAATGTTAATAAATCGGCAAAGGACACCTGAAAAGAGAAAAGAACCCCCAACTCCTTGGAACTGGGGTCCCAAAGACTCTTACATGTAACTATCAAAACTAGTGGGAACTCTGATTATCATAAATCCAGAGACAAATAATTTTCGCTCTCGTTGACCCAAACAAGCTTCAATACAGAAACAAAATAGTATAATTTTGAATCCAATGAAAGATAACTTACCAATGGATTAGAAATTAATAAAACAGAGTATAGATTTTAGTTCTAAGTACATCTCAGTCTTGCCCAATAATATGGTTATTTAACAGAATAACCAGCTTCCTGGTGCTTAATGCGAATCAGAATAAATCTTATTTATTGATCAGTATTGGATTCTAACACTGACAAACTATTTTAATTTTAATTACTGGTATAGGTTCTGCTAATGCCAAATCCAAGCTTAAAATTGTAGAGTTCAGTATTGATACAAGTGGTAAGGTAAGTTCTTATATGGTCACAACAGTTGACTGCAGTGGGTGTCCGGTCTGCATTGTGCATATCAGAGAAAGGTTCCCAAAGGTTCAATGGTGCTTTACAAGAAACAAGTTAAATCTATATTAAAAAAAGTACTTAGTATAATAACATCATATCAAGCCCATACAAAGCCCAGCCAGCTTTTTGGGCTATTGACTGTTCGCAGTTTCCCAAGTCTTTGGTCTCTAGACTCAGTGAATTTAGTCAGCAGCCTGATCAACTACATCGCTGTTTAGTTGGGCTTCTGCAAAGGGATGAGTGAGGTGCTGCAAGAGAAAAGAACACAGAACAACAACCCTAGTGAAGGCTCGAACCCAGACTGATTATTCATGAATTAAGCTCACTAAGCATGGCTCCACCTACATGTATTAACCTTTATAAGCATGGTTTAAAAAGAGAGAATGGGCACAGTGTTGCCTACCATTCAATTTTTGACCTTTAAGACCATATTTAACGCACAAACTGTAGGTCCAGCAGTTGGTAATCAAACCCAAGTGTTAATTCATAATTTGCTTAATATTTAGTATGTAATATATTATAATTTATTTGATTGTGTAGATCTGTGATCATGTGACTGAGTATCAAATGAGGGTGCCCCTCTCAGAGGCATTTCCATTTATGGAATATCTTGTAAGGTGTGGCTGGCTACCAGATGGTGAAAGGTGAGACTGTTGTTCTTAAAATAATGGACTTATGATGTCACAAAATGATTTAAAAACTTAATTTTTAGACAAATGGAAAGAAAGATATTTCTTCACAGATTTCTTTAGAATTTGCCTTCATTTACAGAAAAGCAAACACTTTAAGGTAATTCCTTAGTATTGCATTGCGCATCCCTACTGCGCACGATTTTCGCGTCATCAGCGCGCGCGCACGAGCATGTGCACGTGCAAAACGTAAGAGATTTCCCTCAAACTAAGCTCGATAATGGAATAAATTCTCTTTTTCTCTTAAACGAACACGGTGACCCCCGATTTTTCTTTTAGGTATTTGCTAGGAACAGTCTAATGAAAAACATATTTGAGGAGGAAAAAAAGTTTGATAGTAGAACATGATTTTTTTTTTGGAAAATAGTTCCCAACTGGGTGTATTTTGGCCAAGGAGAGGACTTCAAGTTAGCCACGGAACTCTCCGAAAAAGTGCAATATTCCCGCAACCAGGCAATCAAAAACGGCTTAAATGAAGCAATACTGCTTATGTCAATAAATGAAGCTTTACTTTCAAGACAAAACTTTGTTCCTTTCAAGTAACCAAGATTTAATTCTGTATGAAGGTGATTCGAACTTTTAACGCGCAACCAGTAAAAATACCCCATTTTAAGAGCTTGCTGACGCGTAAACAAGCACGGTGACCCCATTTTTTTATTGCATTTTCATAATGCTCATACCATGAATGTTCATTACGCCAAGTTTCAAAAAAAGTTTGATAGTAGAACAATTTCAAGGGAATTACCTTAATAAAGATCTTTTAACCTCAGAGTAAATGGTAACATAAAAACCAACTTTCGTCTTTTTCTAAATTACATGTACAACAAAACTGCCACTGCAGCACTTTTAGTGTTGCTGACAGTTCTCCTCAGGTTTAGTCAAAATATGGGCTAAATTGCTTTTCATCACAACCAGAAACTAATCATCTTGTATTCAACTGAACTCCAGATTTATACAATGCATGTAAGAATATTTTTATTGTGTTAAGTTGGGTTGAAAGGCTTTCATAAAGAAATAATTATCATGGCTTGTAATTTTTTTTCTCAGTGTATATGCTGAAATCCTCGATAGAAATCAGCAGCATCTTGCTATGGTTCAAATTCCTGTGGCATTCTTTGTTCCTATAAACCTTCCTGCCAATCAACTATTGACTATTACAGAAGGCAGCCCAATGATTGAGGTGTTGGCTGAAGAATCTAATGATATATGGATAAATGTGAGTACATTGTAAATACTCATTACAAGCATTTTGCCTTAGCAGTTGTTTCAAATGTCAAGTCTAGCTCTATTTAATGCTGTTTTAACCCCTTCAGTGCCAAGGGGTTTCCCTTTGACGAGTAAAATCGTCTGGCGTTAGACAGAGTAAAATCTATAAGTACGTCCTTGGCACTGAAAGGGTTAAGGGAGATAGTTTTTTAACCCCTTCAGTGCCAAGGGGTTTCCCTTTGACAAGTAAAATTGTCTGGCATTAGACATAGTAAAATCTATAAGTACGTCCTTGGCACTGAAAGGGTTAAGAAGACAGTTAAGTAATAGGAAACAATATATTTAAGGAAACTATCATGATTAGTTATTTATTTATTTGTTTATTTATTTATGTATTCATTCATTTTTATTAATTCCACTATAAACAGCACTAGATCAAAAATTACTGGCCTTCGTGAAGGGAGGAAACCTGGAGAACCTGCAAAAAACCCATGAAGTAAAGGTTCAAGGACCAATTGCAAAGTTGACCCACTTTAGCTGTTGGATCCAGAATTCAAACCTGACTATGCCATTCCAGTTCAAAAACTGATTAATAAGAACTTTCTTTCAGGTAGCTGATTTAACTCACTTTCTGCGAATGAGTGACTCAAGACTGCAGTTTATCTGGTCCAGTGAAATATCTGGATACCGTCATCTTTACTTGGCAACTGCTAACAGCAATCACACACTCACCCGAGCTAGAGCAGGGAGCTTTATTGCTGAATGCTGCATTCATTACCCACTTGTGACACAACGACAGTTGACTGATGGAGATTGGGAAGTGGATGGTAAAGAGGTCAGTACCTGGAAATGATATTTATTTAAACGCTTTATCAAGCTACCGAGAATGTGAGGGTGCAGAGTGTGCAGTTGAATTATAAGTCTCCAGCATCCTGTTAAGGTCGGCACACACAAGGGCACTAGTCCCTGCAACTAACCCCCTTAAGAGCATGCACGAGGGGACTAGTCACAAGGACTTGTCCCATGAACAGTTGGCACAAAGCGTTTCGAGGAACAAGTCACAGAGACTTGTGTCAAAAATTCAAACTGGTTTGAATTCTTGGAAGTAGTCGCAGGGACCAAAGTTGGTCCTCCCCACTAGATTTTGAAGCAAAATGGCCAGTTCACATGATAGGACTTGTCCCGCGACTTGTTGCAGGGACTAGTCACAGAGACTAGTACCCTCATGTGTGCCAACCTTAAGGCTCTTCTTTTGAGATGATGAGTTTGTGCAAACATACGATAATAAGAATAGATTTAGAAAGAGTCAGAGTGAAAATCTTCTAATATCTTTTGATGCAAAACAAAAATGAGAAGAGATATAAGAATCACAGAAAAATCATTTTATACATGTACACATGCAAACAGCTCTACACCAAATAGTACATTTTATCTTTGTAAGTCTGCATGATAATGAACTCATTCAAACCAAATTAATTCAGATTTACTGTAATATTTATGTTTTGACATTCAATTTCCTCTAGATCTGGGTGGATGAAAATCGCAAACTCATTTACTTCATGGGAACCAAAGACACGCCCATAGAGCAGCATCTGTAAGTAAAGAATAAAAGCAATTAAGAAAAGAACATTAGATTTGCATTTATAATATCTTAATTTAAAGTTAAATGATATATACAGTAAGGTTAAAGAAAAGAATGAACAGAAACTGGAATTTACAGAGGGGTGGCAGCATCAGAGGGGTGTGGATATTCTCTAGAACAAAATACATTGGTGGCTCACCTCCCATTGTGTTACTAACAGTTATTTTTTAATTAATCAAGACCTATGTATTTTGTTCAGATATGTAGTTTCCTATGCTGAGTCTAACTACAGTGAACCCCAGAGACTAACACAGTCTGGCTTCTCTCATGCAGTCAGTCTGAACGAGGTAAAGTCTGAAACAAGATGGTTTGTTTACAGCCATGTTGACTTGTGTTCGATATCATTAACAGTGGTGTACTTTCAGTAAGATTGAGTAGTATACCAAAGGGCATTGGAGAATACCTTAAGAATCAACTTGAGGGTAGAACAAGACTGGAATTGAATGCAGTCAGTTATTGATGATAGAAATTCAAAGCTCTTACCAATCTGTTCGATCCATGTCCCCTTAAACTTTGTTGTTGGTTTTGTGGTAAAAATGTCACATTAAATGCATTTCCTTTGCAGAGTTTTACAAAGTTTGTAACTGTGTTTTCATCCATACCACAAACTCAAGCGGTGATGGTGTATCAACTGAACCACGATGAGGTAGAAATGAACAATATTCCTCTCATCACAGTTGAACCAGTTGCCGAGTTGTTACGATCAAATGGTAAGAACAGTCAGTGATGAATGGATATAATCATAATAATTAAAGACTTGCTTTCTAGACCTAAATGTTACTTTTTATAGCATTTAGGTCTAGAAAGCAAGTCTCTAGATTTCAAATTTTTCTGGGGGTGCATGCCCCCAGACCCCTCTAGGGGAAAGGGGCCTTGCAGCCTCTTTAGTGGTCACAGCCGCCTATTTCACCTTCAGTGGCCGCCTATAACTTAAGTTATTGAAACCCCTGTTAAAAGTAAAGTTCATTGTTTTATTAAGTGAAATCCACTAGAACAGTACTGTCAATGTATTAGGAACAATGGCTCTGCAAAAAGACAACATGAAAATGAACAAATTCTCCGTTGTCTGGAGGACATGAACGACAATGGCTTATTTTTACAATTCATATTCTGAATTTAACAGTAGGTTCCATAAACCAATTTCAAGATAGCCTTGACAGTGAGAAACAAACTGTCAAATGACGTTTGGGTATTTTGAGATTTGTAGGTAGAATACCAGTATAAGTTCATTTTTAACTCATTCATTGTGAAGCAATGGATGAGTTTTTGTAGATAGGGGCGAAAAGGCGTTAGCAGAAATCTGCGTAGACGGATGTGACACAGTTAGAAAAAATTTTGGAAGTGACGTAACAAATTGGTTGGATTTGAGCAACCGCTGACCAAGTGGTTAACTTGCCACGAATAGCAAACATCATTTTCTGGATGATTGCAAAACACTGCAAGAGAACTTTTATTCTTAAATGTAGGCATTCAGTAAAATAAAATTCGTCCAAAACATATCTATATATATATATATATATATATATATATATATATATATATATATATATATATATATATATATATATATATATATATATATATATACCAGTATATAATTAAAAATTTTTTTTCTCCAAAAATGAGCCCGCGTACCTACCCTTCCCTCCTTCTCGTGTTACGTCATGTTATGTGCCCGATCGCCCGAGAAGGCAGCCATATTTTTACGAATATTGTCCACGCCAGATAGGATGTATACTGTATTAGTTGATACATGGAGTGAATTTGGTTAGAAATGTTTACCAATTTTAGAATTTGTGGAGCCCAAACTGTAAATATTGCTGTTTTGAGATATTCGTCGGATTCGTCGTGCTATAATACACAAGAAACACTTAAATCATTTCATGGCTAAGAGCATGAATGAGTTGGCTCATAAGAGCCCTTTGATTTAATCGGTGCTGTCCTTGGTGCCACTGTCATGATTTCTTAAACTCCCTGTTCAATACCCATTACTGCTACAGCTGATGACCATAAGTCACATTTTAATTTTGCCTTCCTATTATAAGGAATTTCTTTACAGTTTCTTACACTGTTAATGTCTTTAAACAATTTTGTTTCCAGTCATCCCAGATTATCAGCCACCAGAACTTTTTTCATATGAAAGCAAGCATGGTGAGTTTCAAAACTGTACCAGCTGTCTAATTAATTAATTAATTAATTAATTACTTATTAATTAATTAATTAATATCTTTTAGTTGTTTGCTCATAGTTATCATATTTGCATGTTTAACAGAATTGTTCATTGGAGGCTTTGAACTTAGAGTTGGGAAAATTTTTAATTTTCTCAACTTTAAATTTTCTCATAATTTTTGATTCAGGCTAAAATAGATAAGGAAGGATTTAAGGATTCCATTCTTGAATCATTATCCCAAAGAAAAACACAGTGCGCTCATTAAGGCAGGGTTGTCAGTAGGTTTTAGAGTAGCAGGTTCCACCCAAAAAGTAGGCGGCCATTTCCATTTTATTTCTCGAATATCATGCTCAGAACTGACATACTAACATTCAGAGTAACCGGCACAGTATTCAAAATAGCCGGTGAAATGTGCCGGTTGCCGGCTTATTTTTGACAACCCTGTTAAGGCAGTTAAATAGTGGAATAGTTTCCCTTTGGGTGGTAGGTAGGTTCAAATGCTCCGTATTTTTGCCAACCTCTTGATTTTGACCAACAGTTCTCCTTCTTCCAGGTCATCAAGTGTATGGAATGATGTTCAAACCTCCTTCTATTGAACCTGGAGTCAAATATCCAACTGTTCTGTTCTTATATGGAGGGCCTCATGTTCAGGTAAACAAACATTGAGTGATTATGACCAGAAGTTATATCCTTATGTTATGACTAATCAGCACTTGCATTTCAATGCTGAAGAGAATGCCAGATTATGTAGTTTTACAAAAGAAGAAGAGTTCAAAACAAACAACTCTCACTTGTTAGTGGTGAACTTTGCTTTTCTCTTCCCATTGATTCTCATTGTTTCATACCAGTATCACACAAATAAAATCATTTTACAGCGCTCCAAGCTCACTTTTTTAAAAAGTCGCCTTTTGGCGACCTTTAATTGAAAAAGGGTCGCCATAAAAAAAATTCAGTCACCAAAAAGAAAGAAAATGTGAAGGGAAGGACACTTCATGACATATTACACGTCGCCAAAAAGGGGAAGACACTTCATGACATAGTAATGCGCCGAACGGCACTTTTTCAACACTTTACTTTGCTACAGTAAGTTTATGCATTCATGTCGAGTTTCTGAGCGACGAGAGGAGAAAAGAGAAATACACTCAGTGATGCCGCCGCTTGTAAGTTGCTGATTAGATTCGTCCTATTGTTGATAATTTTTCCAGCAAGTTTCTCTTTTAATCTGCTGGTCGCCAATTGGCGACTTGCGCCAGAATTTTGGTCGCCAAATATTTTTTCCACTCGCCATGGCGACCAAAATGGTTGCAGCTTGGAGCACTGTATTACATGTAGATGTAACCCTCTGTAACCGTCATGCTCCACTTATCATTTGGCAGCTGGTGACAAATGCTCACAAGGGTTACCGCTTTCTTCGTCTTCACACCATAGCTAAACTGGGCTATGTTGTGGTGGTCATGGACTGCAGAGGTTCTGCACACAGAGGTCTGCAGTTTGAAGGTCACATTAAGAATCGCTTGGTAGGTACTGCTGAGTTACTATTATAATTAATTTATTTATTAATAATGCATTTTTGCAATGTATAGATTTCTGTAGTTATTGATAGGCTTTAATAATAAATAATTACAATTAATTATAATTTAATAAATCATTATAGCACAAGTTAATAATTTACTTAAAATGCCATATTTTTCAGGGTCAAGTTGAAATTGAAGACCAAGTTGAGGGATTAGAATATGTTGCCAAGGCTACTGGCTTTGTTGACTTGTCTAGAATTGCAATCCATGGCTGGTCCTATGGTATTTGAACCATTGTTTTTAACAGTTAGCTTAATATTTGTATTTCTTGGTTAATTTTGGATTGATTTTCAAAATTTGATGTCTTAAGTATTTGTTTTTCATTATTTTAATTTAGGAGGGTACTTGTCCTTGCTTGGTTTGGTGCAGCGTCCAGAAATATTTAAGGTAAGAATAGGTCGTTACTTCAGTCATAAACTCTGAGTGCAAGGTAATCAGTGTCACATGTCATTGGTTGCAATATTTTAATCTATGTCTTGTGGTCAACCCTCAACTCTTTTCATACTAACCTTAGTGTTATTAATATTTAACCTTCTTGCTACTTCATGTATGTTCATCTTGTCATGGTCTTTCAAAATACCACTCATAATGTTTAGATGTTTGTTTGTCATTCTATTCTACAGGTTGCCATTGTTGGTGCTCCTGTGACTACATGGTCAGCTTATGACACTGGTTATACAGAGCGCTACATGAGTACACCAGCAGAGAACCCCTTAGGATACAAAATGAGTTCTGTGTTAAATTATGCAAACAGATTCCCAGATGAGTAAGCAAACATCACTTTATTCTTTCTGAGGAAATTCATACATTTAAGGGTAGAGCTAGTGAATGCCAGTGAGGGTACTGATAGTTATGGTGATTGTCTGGGGCAAGCTAGATTGCAAGCAGACTCCTTCTTTTCCTAACATGTGATGGGTTTCATTTGCACAGCTAGTGTGTGACAGGTTTTCTAGCATTTTTGTTGAGCCACAAGAAGCGTGCAGGCATAGAGAAAAATGTCAGCGTCACAAACTCACTATGGCTGTCAATTTTCCTTTGTCACATTAATTTTAATTAATAATAACTAGCTTGCTGACCCAGTCCAATGATGGTCTTAGAAAGTGAATAGCTTTGCTGCCACCATGAGTGTTTGGGCGATGTTAATGGATAAAAATGGTGATTTACGTTATTTACTACCGTGTAGCTCAGACGGTTTCTATTCATGCAATGTCTAGTTAGTTCATTTGCTATCCTTCATTAAACTGTATTGTGCTATCATTTCAACAGAGAGAACAGACTTCTTCTTGTCCATGGCTTAATTGATGAGAATGTTCACTTTTACCACTCAAGTCTTCTCATCAGTGAGTTGATCAAAGCCTGCAAGCCATATCAGCTTTTGGTAAGAGTTAGACAGTGCATGCTCAAACTCTCTTTATGATTGCCATATTTATTTC
>JAHPZR010017522.1:0-24380 GCA_019787425.1 Platygyra sinensis
TTCAAAACTATTTTAAACTACTTTTAAGCCGGCTGTTTAGATGTTTACAACAATGAGTGGACAATGGTCTTCAACCAACCATTTCTTGATTCACTGATACCTTATAAGATAACATAACAATTATTATTATATCAAATTCACTGTAGAGTTTATCTCCATAATTACTGCTTCTAGAAACATGTACCAGCATGAATCTTTTAGCTTGCTGCATTATTTTTTAGAAGGCTATTTTGAAGGGCATTATCATGTGCTTCAGATCACATGCTCATGATACAAGTGCATGCATGCGTCATCTATTGTTCCTAGACCAATTTTGCAAAGAGACAACCAACCAATTAGGATTTCATGTCGAGAGTTACCGACTGGATGTTTTGTGCACTAGTTCAAATTCACAGATATTACTCCATGGCGGCATAAAATAACAAAAAGGCAAAAGTTAGTCAGAATATTTGCAGTGGTGGAAAATGTCACGATGACATAATTATGCAAAAATGCAAATTAACTGGTCGAGATATTATGCACAAATAAAATAATCAACTTCTACTAACAATAACAAAAGTTGTCATGAGTCAACACTTCACACAAGACACTACACACAAGAATATTATATTTACAAAATGAAATCAACATTCTTTATTTAAAATGCTTTTTTTCTTGTTACCATCTACACATATATCTCTTACATAAGAGCTGTTTTAAATTACCTTTTGTTAAATAAAAATAGCAAAATTTTTCAAAACAAAACATTTGAACTTTTGTCTGGCACAAGGGTACCATTTTGTCTCCTCTCACTTTTAAAAACATTTTTGAAATTTTCCAAATTTTTTTCTTTTCACAACAGCAATTGATAAGTTGAGCATGACCTCACAGCTTTTCACAAATAACAAGTTCTTGATAGCCAAGGGCACTGATCACAAAGTTTATAAACAGTGAAATTGCCAGTCTGGTAAGAATGAATTTAACTGAAACTTAACAAAAACACTGGAATTCCATACATTTACATTTTTATGTGAAGAATAATGTGATAAATCCACTTACGTCTTGTCACAGACTAATGAGATTTAACACTTCTTATCAAGAAATCTGGCACAAGATCGAGAAAGATAACTACCTCCTAATTGAATTCTTGTAAAAATGTCTATAGATTTTCCTTCTGAGCAGGCAATTTGACCCAAGGAAAGTACAATTTTAAAGCTACCTGTCCTAGGATCAAAACTGCAACTGACTTTTTTTGCAACAAGATAATTTCTTAAAGCATTTTCATTGCATGTTCAAAAAGAAGTTGAATGGGCTTTCAACTGATGCTAAATTATGTTAAGTAAAAAGTACAATGTAGGTTAAAATACAAGTAACTACAGACTGAAAAAGAGTCAACACTGGCCATGAAAGATAATAGTTGCAAGCAGATCCTTTGCCATGCCTGTCGATGTCACAAGCAAGGTTAAAACTAATTTGAGCTTGACCTATGAAATGTTATTCGGTTTCACCAAATAACGCAAGCCAACACGTACGTAAAGTTGTGGAATAACTTAACATGACATGAGTCATGTCTTCACCGAGTATAATTTAGTTGATATGTGCAGGAATGTTATCTCTCTGTAAAAGTTTCTACCAGACCTTTCTAAAACAACTGTACATGTTGCCACACTAAAGTACATGTACACTTATTTGATCTTATGTAAAAAAATAAAAAATATAGACCTTGACCAAAGGTTGTATAATCATATTAAAAAGACTTTACAACTAGCAAAATGACATTAAACAGGTAAAAAAAAATACAAAATACAAAAGAAGAAAATTTAAGGCAAAAGTAAGACAGTATGAATTTATGAAACTTCTTGTTTTATCAATTAAGAAATTTATTTTGTTACAAACTTACAATGCCTTGTAAAATGCATCCAAATTAAAATATACATATTTTACTGACTTGGATGTAGCGCTCCAAGCTGCGATCATTTTGGTCGCCATGGCGAGTGGAAAAATATTTGGTGACTGAAATTCTGGCGAAAATCAGATAGAAATTTACTTGAAAACTTAATAATAGGACAGGTCTAATCAATAGTACAAGCGGCAGCATCACCTGTCTTTCTCTTTTCCCCTCTCGTCATTCAGAGACTCAACATACTACATTGTAAATGGGTAAACTTTAAGTAGCAAACTAAAGTGTTGAAAATGTGCAGTTCAGCGCATTAGCCCTTCATGTAATATTTCATGAAGTGTCCTCCCCTTCAGATTTTTAATTCGGCGACTGATTTTTTTTTTATGGCGACCATTCTACCATTGAAGGTCACCAAAAGGCGACTTTTTGAAAAAGTGAGCTTGGAGCGCTGGGATAAAATGAAGACCCTGTCATATGCATGTACTGATCAGTATACACAAAACATTTATTACACCCAAAGAGTTAACATTTCCTGAAGTCAAATTCATGTTAGCTGCACTGCAAGAAAAGAATGCTGAAGATTATACAGTACAACTAAGTGTGTAGGGAAGGTTTATTTTCAAACCAGCCTTACCATCATGTTCCAGTTGCAGCTAGAATCAAAATCAATCTTCATCCACATTTCAATTAATACCCACAATAGAACAATTCATGTTTATCTTTTCTTAAAGGTAAATTTAATATTGGATTTGGACTTATGATTTCTCATGACCTGCATTAATCTGTCTTTACAGATAATGTCACCAGTTAATTATTTGACACACACAAATAAAACAGCTAATAACAATCACTTCTGTCATTTTTTTTCTCAGAACATATTTAATAAAAATATTACTGATTATACTATAAACCTTAATGGAATTCACACACAAAGACAAACCAGACAAACGTTCTGCGTGACTAATTTTCAATTTCAAGGATGATGACCTGTTTGCTCCTCAATCGGTTATCTCAGTGCAACACAAACTCAAAACAACAGAACAATGGAAATCTTCCGTAAGTGCAGTACTTGCAGCTGTAGATTGAAGTTCATTACCTTAATTAGAAACCACGTACGTGCCTGAGATATCTGACAACAAAATTGTGAACCTTGCTCTGAATCTTCATTATTCTCCAATTTGTGACAAAAAAACAATGGTCCAATCAAAATTTCTCATTCAGTTCAAATGTGGACCTTGCATAGCATTACAGCGCTGCTTGCCATGTCAAAGTATTAGTAATTTTTATGTCTGTTGTCCACCAAGTGGTTAAAATCAAACCTGATCCACAAAATTTCTTTTGCAAGATTCTAAAAGTTAAATTTTAAACTACCAGTACATGGACATTATAAAAATGCTATAAAAATAGAGATCTCCAAGGAGGTCTTGTTTGAGTTATTTGGGATGAAGAACTGAAAGCTGATGAAACTGTATGGGCCACGTGAACACCAGAGGTTACATCGTGACATAAGTTTTTGATTCTAAGAGCAATCACGTTTATTTTCACACGATCATTCTGGTAACATAACTTCAGTATTTATAATCCCATGATATCTGACCTTAACGTCTGGATCAATCCATATAATTTAATGTCTACTTCACTAGAAATATCACTAAACATGTTAGGAGTAACTTTGTCAGCCTGAAATACACAAATTATGTACTAATAAATTATTGGAAAAGCATGTTGCGTGTAGAATAACTTTTCGAACATTGTATAAATTTATACATGCTATATCAGCTCTCAAGCAAATTACAAGATTTTTGTCAATAAACCTATGTTGGAGAAGACTCTAGCCTGAATTATGGTGAGGTTTACACGTGAACATGAGCTGACAGGACTTAAATTACAGATAATTTAATTACACAAGTTAAGCTAGGATATAATGGCTATTTGTTTGTCCTTTAAAATAAATAAGAATAACTTGACAGAAATTATAACTTTATAAACTGATATTTCATCAATCTGTGTAATATTCTCTAACGACTATATATATATATATCACGATTTCTTTTTAATGAGGGAATGCTTTCAAGATTATGCATGCAATTATAGTTCTTCTAAGGTAACACATCACCTAAAATAGGGTAACCTTAGACTCCTAGCAAACCCCACAACATGAGCCACAGAATGAATGAAAGATAAATTTTGTTGCACTAAAAATACGACTGAAAAGCTGGTTGAGACGTCTCCAATAGGCACCTTGAAAACCAATTTGAACAACAACTTGATTAAATTCATGATTTTATTCCTATATAGTTCAGTTACATTCCTTTGTTTTTATTAGTTATTATCATTATTTTTCTACTGAAGGATGATACTGGAAAACATATTTGTGGATTAAAACAAGGTTTAATTCTCGATTTTGGTCACAATCAAAAGTCTTGGTCGGACTGATCAGCCCAGAAAAATTTATTCGCCAGTTGAATGCCGTATGCAAATTATACAAATCACGATATTTTTCCACTTCCAAGCTAGAGCTTAAAAAAAAAAGCTTTAAGACAATCGAGCCACAAAAATCAATCATAAACAAGTATTCGTCATTATTGGAAAATAAATCTTACCTTCACAGCAGTATGTTTCTCTGTCTGTATATTGCTGGAACAAAGTTTCCCCTGGCAAACTCGCCGTTCTGAAATTTTGAAACGATTCAAAGTGAGGTTTCAAGAAATCGTGCAAAAGTTATATTACCATGGGCGCCCCTAAAAATGCACTTAATAATTAAGCCTGCTGAGAGTTTTTGGTAGAAAATCACGTAACTAGAAAACGAAAGTTTCGTTTCAAATAAAACCCAGTAAACTGGATTAGCCGCTACGTTAAATTTTCCCCGTGCAAGCACGAAACTAAAGCAATGATCATGCATTCGATTTGAACTTTATTTCCAATTTCTCATCTCGAGAAGAAAATAAATATAAAAATTAGCAAACATACTTTTTCTTGCAGCCCATAAGCACCTTCTTTTGTTTGAAGGCCCCCAACAAGTTTAGAATTCAAAAAAGATCGGTGCACTCAATGGTTTCACAACTGCAAGCCATTTACGAAAAACGTGATCAAACAATAATATAACCAAAATTCCGCAACCTATAACGCTTTCAAAATGCCTAAGGCTCGATAAATGACGATAATTATTCACGTTGATTGCAATTTCAAACAGTTTAGCATGTTAAATCTGACCATTCTCGGCTGATAAACGTAGATGGCTTGCATGGAAATTTAAACGAAAAATATATGTCCATAATAAGCTTATGAATGTAGCTTATATAAAGCATAAAGCACTTTTCGGCACCTTGACTATGTGCGAACTACAAAGAAATCTAGGCTTCTCTATTATACCGCAATCGATCGTTAGTTAAACAAATAAATGTAAAGAAACGACCACAATTACCCTACCTTTCTCGTAATGGTCGAAATCATCCCGACCTAGAACGCAAGAGTAGTGTCACATCAGTTGAACGAACACCACAACACAACACGATGACACAAAACTTAACACGAATTTTTTTCGTTAAGCCAAGTCATTCACCCTCATCTAAACATTGAACACTTAAAACAACACTTAAATCCCTTCGGACATGGTAAAGGCTTTAACAATTTCTTGTTTCGTAAAGATACCGCGCAGTTTTTAACCAAATCTGACATCCTCAACAACCGGTCATCTAAACACAAAATTTTAGAATATAAAACAAGAAACCCGCCGAAGCGACAAAAAAATGCTCACCGATTTCGGGCATATCGTCAAGAGCTACTACCAAACACTACATCCGCTGTCATTCCTTACGCAGCAAAGATAAATTAACCGAAATCTGCCTCCAGGAAGGATAACTGTCGGCAAAGAAACGCAGGAAACAGTCTTCTCCACTCAAAACAATCGAGTCAACGCTCTCTGATATCCCTGACGGCTTCAGACCATAGTAGTAGACTGGAACATGAAATTCGAGCCCATTGCATTGCACGTGTTCGAATTGATTCCGCTGTGATGTCTTAACAGGCACAGACGTTATTGCACGTTTCAGACAAACGTAGATTAACCAGAGCAAAAGGAACGAAGCGAGACCACAAATTTGTCACAAGATTCCAACATGCAAATTCTGAACAAAGCAAGAGGGGCTCCGCGTGATGACGTCACATGGTAATGACCTGATAATTACAACTGCGCAAAGAACCAATCAAAATACGAGATGGAAAACCCTACCGTATGACCTCTTCCATATAACAGTCCGTAACAGACTCAAAATGCAAAACCCTTCCTTATCAGTTCTAAAATCAGCCGCTTTAATGACGATTGAAACCAAATAACATACGAAATAGCTATTTGCTGCGTCTGTTTTAGCTGATGCGAGTGAACCGAAAGCAAATAATTCGTGCAAGTATTTTATTCACATTTTGTTTTAATAGTCATTGTTTTCTAACCATATCAGATCGAAACCAGGTAGAGATAGATCCTAGATTGTTTGAGTCTGAGATTTCACAAGAGTGGAGTCGAAGTTTGAAAGTACCAAAAATCAAAATAATTATTTACTGAAATATTTATGTGCGCGTGTTTTCTTTGCAAAACGTTTTTCAGAACGACGGTTGGTTGCAGTTTGCAAACAATGGCTAATCATGCCACTGGCTTAAAGTACAACAATACAGGTTTTCTTTATTCTTTCCGACCAGAAAAGATAGTCCAAAGCATTGTTTTTCCAGTGGTCCTAATGGAATGAGGTTTGAACGTCGATGACTCCACTCAGAGAACTCGGATTTCTGAAAACACACAAAACCGGTCTTTGAAGGATGAAAACCATCAAAAAACGAAAGCCCTAAAAAAACATTGTTTCGTCTATCGATATGGCAGGTTTTTTAATTACAGAAGGACTTCTAAGCTCTGCTAATTAAAACTGTAATCAGTTCAGTGGACAAAATTGACGTCAGAAGGCAAAAATAACTGAGTTTTCGAACAACAAGTTTTGGCAAGCCTGAAACTGATGTGACACCGTTAGTTCAATACAAAATGTCGCCATAGAAATAATCCTGAAATATGAATGAAAATGTACTTTCTTCTATTGACTACTGCAAACAATGGTTTAATGTGCAAAACAAATATTTTGTTACCTGAATACAATTTCATAGCAGCCGTGATGAGCGGAAATTAACCCTCGTGTTAGAGTCTCGGAATGAAAACAAGCCTGGTATTACCTTAGATATCACACCTATCAGTCCAATGAATCGAGAAAAAGTCTAACTTCCTAATGGAAGGTTACAGTACCGGCGTTATCATGCCATGGCCCGCACGGAATGCGACCTTGGTTGGCATTTCCTGAAAAATAATGTTTGGTATTCAAGTGCGATAACTTTACTCTCATAAAATGGTGTCCATTTGTTTCCGTTGTTTGTTAAATTTGATAAGGGGTCAGTTTTACCAGTCGTTAAAAATATCTTTGAACAATCAATCCAGTGTTTTCCAAAGTCGAAAAACTAAGTTTCCTGCCGAGAAGCGATTTTTTTTCCCAGCTCTCGCGCGCTACCCACGTATATAAACTTGTTTCACCTCCCCCGCCGAACTTTGAACATTTCCTCAGTTGAAAATAGGCCACTTTCGGTATGTCAAAAATCTTTCTTACATATAGCTCCGAGGCTTTGGGTCAAAATTGCAATCCCCAGTTTCCCAAAAAGACTTGAATATAAGGAAAAGAACACCACATATTGTCAAAGCCTCGGAGAACCATGTTAGAATATTGATATATCTATCGTGTCCTATTGCGGTCGAACAATTTCTTTGTGGTAAGGTCGAGTGGCTAAAGTGCCAGAAAATATTTTACTAAAATTTGGGTTGTCGGCCTAAAATCATGGGCTTGTGTTTGACGCAAATTGAGTTTTCATTTCCTGAAAGGAAATGCGATTCTGTCAAATTAATAGAGGCCGAGAAAAATCTAATGAGGAGAAGGGAATGTTAAAAAATAATGGCTTCCGTGATCGCCGGTCTTTATCTCAGGCTACCTAACACAATTACGTTCAATTGCCATCTTGCAAGTGATTACAGAAAAGATCTAACTGCGATGAACCGCCGTTTCTTTACAATTCGCAACCTTATGTGTTACACTTTTCTCAGTAATACTCAACGCCTTTAAAAGAAACTTTGATTCCTCGCCTAAATTTCAATCAGTCAGTTTATTTTCACTTTAGCCAGTATTGGTATATTTTTCGTCAGCTCCTGTTTACGTCGAATTATTAATTACAAAGCCAAAGAAGCATCGATGAAACGAAGACAACAAACGGAAACCATATTTCCTGTCAAAGTTTGAAGTCAGCAGTTCACGCCCGATGTATGTAATAGATTGCGAGTGTTTCCTTCCGAAAAAATAAACAATCGACAGGTTTTAGTTCCAAAAGAATAATTCTTATTTAATTTTGGGCTCGGCTTCCGCGGTTGTGGTAATTCTGAAGCAATCTTAGGGTGAGGGTTGGGTGATGACGAGGACGATGAAGATCAATTCTTTTTCCTCAATGATGTCCTGCGTCAAAGTCAATGAAGCATTTTATAACAATCGATCAACAAGCTGATTTCTTTTTTAATATTTATTGCTACAAGAAAAGAAAGGAGAACCACTGAATATCCTGGTTCCGATATAAGTTGCTTTGATTTCGTTATTTTTAGCAAATTATGAATCCAACACGATTTCCTCTGTGCGGTAAATGGGGCGAGGCTACAAAAAAACCTCCCCCCTCATTTCCCTTGATTATCTTGAGGCTTACCCTGGGGCAACAAATGGCGCGCACGTTTGGCGGAAAATACGCGCGGATAGCGAGAACCACTCGCGTCCGGCATTTGAGGGTATGAAATTTCAATCCAATGTTCAGTAAATGTTAATTTCATGGACGGTTCCAGGAGTCTCAGTGTTCGGGTGATGGGCTCCTGTGTTCGATTAATCTATGTTTTTTTTAAGTTTTGCGTTTCTGGGTCAGTAGCAGACCTTACTCATAAGCACTAAGGCCTCAAGGAATCAATCGAATCGTCTCTAAGATACGAGGCAGCCATCTTGCATTGAGTGAGTGACGTAAAGGGAAACTATTGTAAATATAAGTGTGAATTGCTGCAGGCATGTCCTGAGTCACGACATTGGTTTCAAATTGCTCACGCACAGAGGATTTATCTCTAAAACATGACACTGAAGGAACATGACAGCAGGGAAGAAATCTTAGATTACAAACCAGGGATTTATATCTTATATCACGGGAGTGGTGATATACGTTACGCTTTAAAATCATGGTATCCTGGTGGAAAAGCCGATTAGGAGATCTGAAGAGTTCCAAAATACAACGGGAGTACACTGGGCTGTTCACATCGGAGTTTTAATCTGGGATGCGGTCAAACTTTAGTCGAGGTTCTTTATTTCGCTCGCCAGGTCTAGATCGTTCAATTATGGTTTAGGTACCCAGCTATTCTGGATTCCAAGTGCGTCACGAGAAGTCTAAGGTTAATGTTTTAACCGCAAAGACCACTTTTCCTCTCGTCTACCCCTCCCAAATAAAATCACAGAATTTCCTTACTCTTCCCTCTCTCAGAGAGTTTAATTGACTATCTATTCCACTCTCTCCATTTCCCCACGGTATGTATGTGTCACATATAGGGTCTGCCGGATTATGCTCGAAAAATAGAGTATTATGCTTTCGGGCGTCACCCCTGAAACCAGGGTATTATGCTCAAAATTATGCTCGGCTGGAGGTACTATGCTCAAATTATGTCGGATTAAAATGACACTTCCAGTCCACCCCCCAAAGGCTCGTACCTATTACATGTAATAAATATTTCCAGTCTTTCAATTTTGAAAGAAACGCTAGACAATAATCATTCAGTACGAGTCTAAGGTATCAAGTTCCAAAAATTTCCCACTTTCATGAACTTTGTACATTCTAGAGTGAGTCGCTGGCAAAATTTGCATACACCTCTCACAGTTTTCAGAAACAGAGGCATTATGCTCCAAAAATATTAGTATTATGCCAGCATTATGCCTGATGCTCCAGATATAGTATTATGCTCAAAATTATGCCGGCATAATCCGGAAGACCATTGTCACATACCTCTGACGCTTTGGTTCGACGCTCCCGGGGACGTCTGAGGCCAAGTACTTAAAAAGGGGCGTGGCTCTCACGTCCCGCCGCCGAGATCGGCGGCAGAACGTGCGTCGAAGGTGGGACTCGACGTGAAAGAGCAGACTTCGATGTCATTTTCAATTTCAAAAGTGACAATGCCGGAAGTGGAGCTCCGAACGCGGGAAGGTGGCGCGGAAACTTCTTCCCTGGACCTGCGATCAACGGAGGCGGGCGAGGGAACCAGTCTACGACCGTTTTCGGCTTGGCTCTCGTCATAAGGGCGCACCAAAATTTGTGTGACTCTGCCTGATGTGGAAGTGGAGCTTCTTCCCAGAATATTTAACCACGCACGCGTCAACGAACTGCGATTGGAGGTCTGGGGAGTACTTTGGAGGGCACGGTCGCTGGAGGACTTAGGATTACCGTTAATGGCGCTGTTGCTCGAGGACTGGGAGTTCCCAGGAGATGTGATATGATGAACGCGATTACTTCTTCTATGTGCAATCCTACTGATAACACCTCTGAGAAACCCTCCCCGGCTGTCAGCCTTGTTTTCTGGGGAAGGAGTACTTGTTGGAGTCAGCGCCGGAGTAAGGGCACTATCCTCATCTTCACTTCCACTTCTCGACACCAAGCCTTCAACAGAATTGTTCCGCTGTCTTCTTAGAACCCTGGTAAGTGCTCCATCTCTGAGGCTCGCGCACGGAGAGGGTCCAGGTGAAAATTGACCACTGCTCTTATTTCGGTGGACGTCTGCCTCAGTTGCGAGCGGTTGGTCTGGGGACACAAACCGGATGGAACAGTTCGGAGCGCTTCCTTCTTCGGGCTTGTTTTCTGCGATTTCCGACTGTAATTCCTCCACTGGACTGATAGTATCAAACTCCGGTTCCTCCGACGGTTCTTCGTGTTCTTCGTTCCTGAAAAACATTTTGAGTTTTATAGAGATGGCCGCATGTCCAGTTGCAGGGGAGCAGTTTTCTTCATCATCATTGTCGCCCTCAGAGCAGGCAATCGTATCAAACAGGCATGGATGGTGTATAAGCCACTCGTCGCTTGAGGGGACGTTACACGAAGGGCTTTCTGCTGATGTGGACGCGCCCAGATTCACATCATTTTCCCTTCTAGAAAGCGCTTCCTCTCGTGCCTTCATGATTCTTTGGTTGACGTCTTTCCATGCAGTTCGGTGAAGCTGTCTTAAGAACTCCTTACGAGTCTCTTTATCAACCTTCTTTGGTTTGGTAGCAGTCTTTGTATATTCCTCAGCCTCTTTACTTGCAGAGTATGCCGGGTGGTTTGGGTCCGCATCATAGACATTTTTAGTCGTGGATTTCAAATCATGGGCGCCTCGCCTTGCCTCCTCTGCTTTCTCAGCTATCACACTCTGTACGTCACGCCAGCCCGCCCGTTCTTTCTCGCATGACTCATTTATCTTACTGAACCGATCACTCGCCGAATACGGAAAAAATCGCTCAGGATTAGGACCGTGGGAATTCACCTCTAATTTAGCACTCTTTTCTGATCTGGCTGTCTTCGGGGGTGTAGTTTCGGGGTTGTCAGCCGTGCAACAAAGGCGCGATTGACAGTTCCCCATTCCAACCAAAAACAGCAACAATTTTCTCTCTTTTTAAAAAACGAACTTCTTCCTCGACCGGGAAAACAAATGGATGTATTCTGTGGCATTGTGACGTATTTTTCGTCATACCCGAATTAAGTTTGCGCACGCGCAAATCTTTGAACATTAAAAACGAAACCTGATTCTGTTTCTCTTGTATGATTTGATTTTGAAGTCTATCTACAAACAATCTTAAACAAATATGTTTTTAAACAATGTAAACATTTGAGAGTCAAGTTAAATGTGAAATTTTAATCTTTTTAAAAAAGAATAGGCCATTTCAGAGCTACCTCGTGCCTCTGTTTCAAAACGAGGCCTCGTACAAAGCTTTCAGTGACGCCAGATCGCCAGATCGGGGAGTTTCATATGAAAATGATCCCGTAGTGGAATACGTTTTCATATTAATGGTCTCGATCGCATGAAGACTCGTTTTGCCACAGAAGCAAAAACCAACCCGGAAATAAACCATTTTGACGGCCGATGATTTTCCGACAACGTCGATTCCGAATAATTCCGAAGATCTGCCGAAGTTGTCGTCAATGAGCTAAGCAGAACAAAGCCGACTAAAAAATAAGACGAAAGAGAAGAGAACTTCAGTCTCGTGATTTCGCGCTTCAGGCCGGAGGAATTTGAATACGGCGCTTTACTTTCTCCGATTAGGCCTACCGTCCACACAAATCTGTCACGAAAACGGAGCTTTAATTTGAAAAACGCTCCTCAAACCGGAGGAACAAAAAACGTCGGTTTTGCGTTTTAGTGTGGACGAAAAACGTTTTGGGTCATTTTGAAAAAGTACCTTTCCGAAACGATGACTTAATATATTCCCCTGCATATCCGTGTTCAAATTCCTCCGGCGCAGTGTGCACGGAAAACATTTTATGCGTTTTAAGGGGGGAAACCTCCGTTTTTAAATTCCTCTGGTGTAGTTGTGGAAGGAAAACATTTGATGCGTTTTCAGAGTGAAACCTCCGTTTTCAAATTCCTCCGGGGTAGTGTGGACGGATAACATTTGATGCGTTCTCCGTCTTTAAATTCCTCCGGGGTGCAGTGGACAAATAGAAATGACAGGATTTTTCGGTTTTGAAACAAGACAAACAAACCACTGACTCAATATTCTTTCCCCGGAGTTTGCAACAAAATTTTTGAAAACAATTGAGTTTTTCAGTGCCGAGATTTATTCAATTCAATTATTTTGTCATCTTGACATATGGTTTTTCTAAGTTATGCAAGTTTCTTTGAAGAGCGTTAGCTCCTGCAGCTTATGCGTAAAAGATGTATTATTATTATTATTATGGCTGTCAAATAATTTTTTGTTCATGTGTTGCCCTAGCGAGGCTTTGAAAAATCCCTGTTTATCGGCTAGGTTTTCTGCAGGGGAAAGCCTCGTAATCTGTCCCGCTCTTCAGGTTCTTCGTCCCTGAAAAACAACTTGAATTTGATATAGTTGGCCGTGTGTCTAGCTACAGAGGACTGGGGGCAGTTTTCTTCACCATCATCATCATCGTCGTCGTCCTCAGAGCACCCAATCGAATCAAACAAGCATGGATAGCATAAAAGCCACTCGTCACTTGAGGGGACGTTACATGAAGGGTTTGCTGTTGATGTGGAGGCGCCCTGATTCACTCCATTTTCCCCTCCAGCGAGTGCTATCTCTCGTGCCTTCATGATTCTTTGGTTGACGTCTTTCCATGCAGTTCGGTAGAGCTGTCGTAAGAACCTCTTACGGGTATTTTCATCAACCTTGTTTGATTCAGCAGCAGTTCTTGTATATTCGTCAACTTTCCTACTAGCAGCGTATGGTGGGTGGTTTAAGTCATCCTTACAGACATACGCCAAGAATCGCTCAGACTTAGGACTGAGGGAATCCTTCTTTGCATTATCACTCTTTTCTGATTTTGCTGTCTTCTGGGACGCATTTTCCGAATTACCAGCCATGCAACAAAGGCGCGATTGGCACTTCCCCATTTCAACCAAAAACAACAACAATTTTCTCTGTTTTATAAAACAACCTTCTTCATCGACCGGGAAAACGAATGGATGTGTTCCGTTGCATTATGACGTGTTTTTGATTAGACCGACATAGGTTTTGCGCGCGCGCAAATCCTTAAAAATTAAGAATAAAAACATTCCGTTTCACATGTATGATTAGATTTTCAAGTGTATGTACAAGATGGATTCACACACTAACAAAGATGTTTTATAAACAATATAAGCATTTGAGGTTTATTTAACATGAAATTTTAAAACTGAAGAATAGGCCACTTCCGAGTTTACTTTGTGCCTCTGTTTCAAAATGAGTCTTCGAACGAAACCTTTCATATGAAAATGATTCGATTATATTTGGATGAAAATGAACCTGCAGGCGAACACATTTTCATATTATGTTGTTTCAGACGGTGGCTCGTTTTGACGCAGGGACAAATACCAACTCGGAAGAAGCGGCTTATTTCGACCTACGAATTTTTTACTAGGTTATTTTCCGGAATAATTCCGGAGATCTGCCGAAGCTGTTGTCAACAAATTTAACCAAACCTGAGCAGAAAATGATCAAAGGAGAAGTTGGTAATTTCCAGGCTCTGTCTCTGTAGTGCGTAGCATGATGGACGGGGGGGGGGGGGGGAGGGGGGTTGGTCCTGGGTCCTGGAGTGCCAGTGGGCCCGCCCTTTTTGTAAGCCCTTTTTAACAAACAACCTACAACAACTGGTGGTGAAAACCGTGGAAGTCGACATAACAATCTGGTGACTACAATGATCATGGTCTCTCACTTTGACAGAGTGTGACCTCCCAACTAAGAAAATCCTGACTACGCCCCTGGACCTCACAACCAGTTTTACCACTTTTTTCACTTTAGGAACTGTTCATTATCTAATATTTACATGCCTTTTCTTAGCTGAGTGTTTCGGTCTTGCTATAAGTAGCAAAAATACAAGTGAACGTTCCACACCAGGACTACAGGTCCTGCCGGCAGTACTTATCGCGATTTCGAACTTCATAGCTTTGACTGGATTACCGGTTATTGAAACAAACCATTGGCTCAACATTTTTCCTTCGAGCTTCTACAAAAATGTTTTAGAAACAGTGGAGGTCGACAGTGAAATTTATACAAATTAATTCTTAATTTTTTCATTTTTATGCATTTTTTCTAAACTGCGTAAGTTTCGTCGAAAAGCGCAGCTCCTTAATGCGTAAAAATGTGTTATTATTCTATCAGTACTGGAACGGTTCCTAAATAATTGTTATCATGTCATGCTTGCTTTAAGTCTGCAGAACAGGTGTAATTTAGGCGAGCGCGCCTCGAGCTCGCCTTGCTTTTGCCTCTATTCACCTAAAATACACAAAAATAGGCGCATGTTTTGCTAGTTTGCTTATTATAATTTGTTAGCCTCAGCAAGGCTGTGAAAACTATGAAGGCATCTATCGGAAATTCACTTCTGTTATTATACGATACTGGAACCGGAAATTGGCGTGAAACTGATTTGATCAGTAACGTGCGCGTAACATTAACATTTTAAAATAACATCACGCTCGCATGATTTTATCGTCAAAGTAAAAAAGGCTAGTGAATATATGAATTGCAACTCTCTCTTGAAATCAATGTTTATAGAGATCTTTATCTCGTGATCTTCACGTCCGCAGCTAAAGTTCAATTTTGTCCGAAATGACTAGCACTCATCATCAGTAAAACTTTTTGTCCTTTATGCGCAGCTTTTTTTTTATACACGACGTTAGAAAAGCGTTACAAATCATTTTTGAAGGCTAGGTTCTGAAAAGAATAACTAAAAGCTATTTCAATGCAGCAACGTTCATTCACTCGTGCGGCCATGAGCACTGAGTAGGCTTGCGTTAAATATCAAGCAAAATTAGCATATAATGTAATTACTCCATACAGCACATGTTCATTACGCTGGCCGAAAATCTGAAAGAGTAAATGACTGCCGACACGCAAATTCATATTGTATGCGTACGTATTGTTATGAGTGTTAGCGGTAGAATGTGACTTTCAAACAATGTTAACATCAAGCCGTCGAGAGAAGACTCTAAAAAAGCGTCATCTTAAACTTACCTCTTAAAATTCGCCGGAGCAAAAGTATTTCAAGAAAACACATCCAATATTGTCGCTGCTGTGATGGCAATATACTGTTAAACTGAACTTCGGTTTGGAAAATTCCATGTGAGGTTTTTGTAAAATAGCAAAAACCACAACACATTCACCCTGCTTTACCATGGATTGCCTCAAAACTCCATTGGAAAAACGTTGACGAATGATCGCGAATCACCAGTAAATATTGCTGTCATAAAGTAAATGGCGAATATTATTCAAAACCACATAAAAGGTTTTCTCTCGAGTTTGGTTACCCCGGTGATGTTAGAAGTTCTATTGTTGAAACACTTTAAAATGTCAAGGAACATACTTTTATGTCGTAGAAATTTTGACTGGCAGAGAAACTTAACAACCTGGGAATTCAGGGAAAAAAGCTAGTAGAGTTCTATTTTAAAAAAAATGTGAAAAATGTTCTATGAAGATATAAGCCCGAATTTCTGTCAACAAAACAAATCAGTTAAACGCACTCGTAGAACTTTATTCAAACATTTAAGTAATGTTTCAAAGATGACAAAACGAATTTTTTCCGTGTCACTATAAAATAAACATAATAAGGTGGGACGTTCATGAATCGTTGAAGCAACTGTCATATAACTACTACTGAATGAATTGTGTCCACTGATTCTTGACGTGGAACGTGAATGCAATGCAGAAGTTTAGGGGATATAATCTTGCGATTACATGACGTCCATCTAGAGCGGCAGACACCAGGCCATGAAATATTTTCTTTAGAAATCAACAGACAATGTAGCCTGTGTACGGTGGCTGTACACAGGATACAGACAGTGGAAAGAAAATTGTGATAGCGGATACAGTCTATGGAAAAAGATAAGCAATTTTTAATTCACCGATCATTTATTTCTCAATTTAGTGACACTTACAAGAAGTAATTCATGGATTGATCTTTGGTCCCTCATGAGTGTTATGTGTCTTCCACTCGAAACATCACTGCCATTATTACTACTTACTTTGTAAAAGATTTTATTCGAAATGGCTTCTACATACAGACTGAGCTGCACCACATAACAGTATCGCTAAATACTGCTTTCATTTTAAGTGTCGCACACTATGCACTAGGGTTTTATCGGCAGACTGTGGCCATAAGCCACCTTGTACAGCATGCTAAACAGTGCGGCCAACAGCGCTGCTCCAACGGCTCAGTTGAATGGTAACACACTGGGGTTTGGTCTACAGAGTTACAAATTAGAGGCCACTTTGTACAACATACTAAACCGTTGAGCACCACATAAAAGTACTACTCAATAGCTTTCATTTTATTGGTCACACAATTGGGTTTCATCCAGCACAAAAGCAATACCACTTGAAAGCACCTTTACTGCCCAGTACAACTATATTTTTTTAAGTCATAAAATACGATTTCAATTTTTTTTTGGAGGGGTGGGGTGGTGGTGGTGGTCAATGATTGCTCTGTCAGTTCCCGACAATTAAGTTTTGTGTTTCGCGCGAGATTATGGATAAAGAATTTTAATGACACAAGGAAATTTTTTCCATTTTCCCACCTGGCGTTAGCCTGAATTTCAGCCGTCTCCTCGAGACTTAGCGAGAGGAGGAGACGGCTGAAATTCAGGCTAACCTGGCGTCAGCTGAAATAACCTTTCAATTGTGCACACTGATCAGATTTTCTAGCACCTACACAACAGATCTCGTGGGAGTTAGATCATTTACATCATTTTATTATTTCTGCTACTATTTTAGACTTCATTCATAGGCACTGGATAGGTCTTTTTTAGGACTAGCTATATTTTGTAAATTTCCTAAAATTTACCTTGACCTTCGTCGTTTTAAATCTTGTGTTGAAATCAGAGCTTCAAGGCATGGCTTCTAATAGACGGAAAACTCCTTATGGAAAAGAGTGTATTTTAAGACGCATTCTATGCAAGGTAAATAAAACCCCAAATTAAATTTGCCAAAAATTCAGAATATCATACATCTAAATTTTCCTATTTTCTTTATTTTTCCAGAAAAGTATGAATGTTGACAAGATGCGTGACCTTTTCCATTCGCCAAGGTTCGCTCGCGTGATCGCGTGATATCGCGTGTTTTCACGGGCTAGCGTGATGCCCAACATCCCTCGTACACGGAAGATACTTCCGTCGGAACTTTTTGTATTTTAAAGTTAGGCGTAGTCAAGAATTAAATTATAATACCTGAAGCAACGGAGTGATTTTCTGCTCATTTTTTCATTTGTTTGCCTGAGGGTTCAAGAAAGCTTTTTGAATATGCACGATTTCGCCGCTTTATCGCGTCGGGCGCTAATAAAAGCCTTCTGGGTATAACGTAAACTTGTTTTAGCATTTAACATGCTGAAACAAAACTTGTGAATTTCAAAAAGACATTTCAATCTAGCGCAATTTTCTTTTCCGGTTGAAAATTTACGAGACCGTTATCAACAGCAGAGTCTTTGATCGAGATAAGATGAGAAAAGAACATTTATTTTATTTCATGTTTACAATAAATTCGATTACCTGTCGTATTTTATGTCAAAACCGCAAGTAAATATTATTTTTCGCCAGAGACGATTGGAATATATCATTTTCGAAAGATAAGTCGAAGCCGCTCTTGCGAGATAAACTGGAACATTCAACTAAGAAAAATTCTACGAATGTACATTGTATACTTGCTAGGGCTTAGAGATAACATAAGAATGAAGTTTGTCACTCACTCACGTACTGTAAGAACAAGTGATCTTTGAATCGAGTTCGTGTCCTGGATTCATATTCTAGAATATTTTCAAAATTTTTCCTTGTTGCTACTGTTAATCGGCTTTTCACTGCTCTAAACCCATGTTATGTGTCTCAAAAAAAAATGGCAGCACGTTAAAATGAATTTTACACATTAATTTGTTTCGCATGTTTTCTCACTTTGATCGCTAATGAGGTAAGTTGAAAGAAAAACTTCGTGTAAGCTTATAGTGTCGCAAGTTAAAAACATGTACTGTACTGCTGACTTAAAGATCGACCTTAATTTGATCATTAATTTTCATCAGGGAAAATTAAGTGTTATTTCATATCAATACTTGAGTGCCATTTGCAGCGCTCTAGTTATCTGGGAGGTAAAATATTCAAAACTACAAGGAAACGTGTTTTTGGAATCGACCCTTCGCTAACTAACCTGCCAAGCTTAAGTTGGAAACGCCCTTCGTTGTGAATTTTCTCTCATTTCGAACCATCTAAGCGGTGTATCATTTTAAATGTAAATGGGGGTACATCATAATTTTAACCAGAAAGCAAAAAGAATAATATAAATAACGTCGAGGTTTAACTTACCACTGCTTATCGACAAATAAATTTCTTTGACTAATCCGAGTGAAAAGGCGAGGATAAACTCCATAACCTTTTTACGGCATGACAGCTTGTGGCTTATCTGACCATGACCAAAGCGAATGGAATCAGAGCTAGTTTTGACTTCTCTTGCCGGTTTCCAGTCGTCGGTGGCACACTTCAAACGTTTGTCGGCATAAACAACTGTCTCAAAACATTTTTGTTCTTCAGCACAAAAAACCTATCAACTGCCATCAGCTTTCGTGATTCGCCTATGTGATTGGTGCATGTGATGTACGGAGAGTGTTGAGTGACAGGGGAAATCGTGACGTATTTTGTTTTGGGGGCGATTATTTCTCAACCAAATGTTAGCAAGGTGTACAGTGAATGGATCTTAGGTAGATCAATGTTGATTTCTTAACAAATAGATTCCATTTTGTGGAGAACATAATATCACTGCATTATGAAGAGTTTTCTTTATTAACTGTCAAGAATTGGAGGAAGTCAAGTTATGTTGTAACAGGTATAAAAGAAAGGAGTGCAAATTTTTTAAAAAACATACTTTTTGCAGCGACTTTGTAGTCTAACAGGAAGTCACGTATCACTCTTTACTTTCGGTTGTGTTGTCAGTTTAAACACCTGTTTCTATGAGTCGAGTTGATTTGCATATGCAAAAGTGTAAACGCGGTCGCTTCGCCCGAATTCAGTTCGCCCAGAAGGATGCTCGGTTAGCCCGGGCTGTTAGCTCTGTAGACAAGAGATTAAGGCGGGGGTAAACCTGAATAGGAGTGAAATTTGAAGTAGTATTAAAAAGGAATTGTTAGGATTAAAATGGATTGGAAACACTACCAGACAGTTGACCACCCCAAATGAGAGCCCTTGGTTGGTAGGGGACTGTTTGGTATCCGTCTACTATAATTCTTCACTACAAATTTCAATTTTCAAAATCCATCAAATCTTCAATATTTCGTATTTTCCTCAATTTAACCTATTCTTTGAGAAAAAATATCTCTTTCCCAAAATGTCCAAAAATCACCCAAACATTTCGAGAAAACCGCCAAACGGTGGTTATGGGAAAATTAACATCTACTTCTTAGAACTTTTTTGGGGGGGCGAAGGGACTTTTAGTCAGGGCGAACTGGCTATCAGGCGAAACGCATGCGCGGCGAATTTGCGCAGCGTGGTATGAGATGGGGATCTCCTCCAGGGCCCGCTCGTCGCCCGTCGGCTTTTTCGATCGTCTCCACAGACTGAGAGCCTGGAACAGACTATCCGGAGGTAAAAATACTCAATGTAGGTAGTCGTGGGTTGTTGTTGTTGTTGTTGTTTTTTTTTTCATGTGCCAAACTATTGTATGTAAGTCTCTTCCGTCCAACCGGTTGATTTGCAGTGTTAACTCTGAAAGAACGAAGGTATTTGTTTCTAAAGAACTGTTGGCCTGTGTCGAGAACGCGATTTTCTTTATCCACTGACAAAACAATTAAAAAAGATTCTTCCACGAGCACATGCTCTGCAGGAGTAGGCGCTAGACCATCCGCGACAACCTGTGACGGCGAACAAGTCAAACACTTAGTGACCCTTAGGGGCTATTTACATGATTCTGGAATGCTTTCATTCAGGAATGAGTTTCGTTCCAGAATGAAGTTCGTACTGCATTCATACGACGCAATCGATGTGCTCCCGTCTCTCTTCGCCATCTTCAAAATGATACGCATGCGCAGCCGCCTCAGACCACACGGTTTGCGATTTTTATTTCAGAACGAACTTTGTTTTCACTTTACACGATAAATAAATTTCATACCGGGAAGATAATTCCGATTGAAATGACTTGTAGCGAGCAAATGTAGTTAATGTGACCTTGCGCAGCAAGTTTTAGTGAAGACGAAATTTTGTGTTAGCCCCTTTTGAAACAGAGAAAACCTTCCGCTGTATTATTAAATACAAGTTCACGTAATTTTGGTATATTAAATCGCCTAACATTTTACAATGAAAAAACAAAAAAACATTTTTCCAATGGAAAATGCTTTCTGTGTATTGAAAAGCCTGAACACTTCTCCTTTCGGTTAACTCTCCATTACACCCCTGCTGTCAAAACGAGCCTGTGGGGCCCGTTTCTCGAAGCACCCAGTAATTACCGGGCCCATTAAGCTGTTTTGTTTTCCATTCCAGACGGAAGCTTCAAAGGCTTTGAAAGTTTTACAGTAACGTTATCAGCTAAAGAAACAAAATGGACTTCATTAGAGGTCAGAACACAGCCTACTTTTCTTGAGACTTTGATTTCAAAATATGATTTCGGGCCCGTTAAGTTACCGGGTCTTTCGAGAAACGGGCCCCAGGTCCCTTTAGTGTTTCGCTGAATTATTGCTGAGGAATTAAGAAATTTTTACATGTAATCAGGTTTACTGAGTATTGTTTAAAGATACAGCGAAACCATTTTGGAAATTTAGCCTGGGGAAGAAAGTATAATTGCAACATGAACGGCAGAAAAAAACAAACGTTTTTACAAGTAACACGCAACACACAAATTTTGATGCTAAATAAATATAAAATGTTATTCAGTAAACAGAAAATTATGGACAATTGCTCCTGAGAGCAAATGCAAAACAATTTGAACATCATTTTTACAGGTGATGGGCTTCTGATTTTTACGACTTCAACATCATCAATTCCAGGTTATAAATACAAACAAACAAAAACAACAACTTCAACCACAATTTGCAGCTTTCTCCTACAACTTCTTAACTCTCTTTGAAGTTTTTAAGGTTGGTTTTGATTTTCTAGCCACAAGGATGTTCCGATAGACTCAAAAGCAACTGGCCGTTCGTTGGCTCCTTAAACCACTATCAGATCCGCTCCCAAGAGAGTCGAAAGCAAGACGCGCGCTTTTCGCCCCAGGATTTCGCGCGGCCATTTTTCCCGCGGTTTTCTCCCGTTACGCACGACGGACTAAGCAAAAGCGAAAGGGGGAAGACTCGTACTAGGGCGCTTACCATTCGACCAAAAATGGCGAATTTCCGGAAATTTCCATGGGCAAATGGTACAGTCTTTTTCCAGTGTGGAAGTAGCCTGTGTGGCAGGCCGTGGAAAGGGAGAGAGGAAAGTTAAAATGAGCGCGGGATCCTCCCGCGACCGATTTTCTCACGCTTCACTGGCTCATATTTCCCCTTTCCTCCCCTTCGGACGCCTGCTAGTGTTGAAGACGATAACTGTTCGCTTGGAATTTTTCAATGACTTCTAGGTTTAAATCGCAAATATAGAAGCAAACAGAACACAGTGATAAGTCGACATTGTGACTTTTTATAGACCACAACAGCAGGGACCTTACTCAAACCACAACGGCAGCGTAAACGTCGCAAAACAAGGGGTTTAATGAGTCGTACAATGGTTCTGTACGCGTTATAAATCTTTGTACATTTCCCAGCCAACCTATGCAAAACAAACAAGTACACCACAGGGGAATTATTTTTAGAAAACGTTTTCTTCACTAATTTAGCTGTAGCTAGTATTTATCGACATATAAGAGAAAGGTTCTTAAGTGTTTCTTTTATCGAATGCGCGTCGCCGTCATCCTTGCGTGAGATGTCCAACTCGCTGTGATCGCGGCCAAAAGAACTAGCTAGCGCTGAGTAGAAAATAGGGAATTTGCATAAATTCCGAAAAAGAGGACAACCGCGTGAGGTATACCCAAATTTTCGAAAACTTTTTCCTGGAAATTTTCGTTCCATTTGACTTTATCCCGGAATTTTCGGTTGAATGGTTCGCTTTTCGGAAATTCAACAATTTCCGGATTTTCTGGAACTTTTCCCAGGAAATTTCCGTACCATTTGTCCCAGTTTCGAAAATCTCGAAATTTTAGGTCGAATGGTAAGCGCCCTAGGGGTGCTTACCATTTGTCAGAATAAACCGGTTGGGACGAGCGCTGAATAATGGTAAGGGTTTTTCCAAAATCAGCAAACCAACCGAACGAAATGGCGCTTACCATTTGTTTTCGGCTGATGAGAGACTGGAAACTGGAAAGTTTAGCAAATGGTAAGGGAATTTTCGCCGGAAAAAAAATGTCAAGCGTTCATGGTTCAAGTCCTTACTGTAAACCTATACAATGTATTTTCACGTAAAATGCAAGTTACACCAGATAAAACAATAGATCATAATTTTAATGACAAAACTTACCCAATTAAAAACCTTAACTGCAATGGCCCATTGCCAAGTTGCCTTATGCTTTTCTATCAAAGTGAGGTCTGGTGCACACCATTTGTGAAAATAAGGTCAACTATTGAGTTATGGACGACTCTAGCTTTTTGAGTGCTTAGCAAACCTCCCAAGTGCATCCATAACTCAATAGTGCACGCTATGGCGTTTACCATTTGTTTTATAACATAACATAGAGACATTGGAACAAAAGACGTCTTTTTATTGAGCTACATCACAAAGCATGCACTTTGCTTAAGGACGTTCGCGCCCATTGCTACTGCGCATCTCTAGTGCGCACGCTATTCATTGGTCACGAGCGTGCCACGTCATTTTCAAGCGCGCGCACGGAGTCGAAAACTCAACAAAATATAGAGCTGATGGCCTTTACGTTAAGTTTGTGTGCGAATATTTTTGTTGGATGCTCGCTGACCCCCAATTTTTTTTCGGCAGATCACTTCCTTTTCTGATTCTTTCCATTATACTAAAAAACAAAAAAAATCTGTACGTGAGAAGTTTTAATTATTTCTCATATACTAATCAAATAGGGTCGAATTGGTACGTGGATACAGGTGTGCGTAACTTAAAAGTTGTATTTTTTAAGGCTAATTCTAGCTGATTTAATGACATATGTAGCAAAGATCTATCCAATAGGCTTATATATGCTGTGTTAAACACACATAACTTAGATATGATTCTTCAAATTAACTTTATGCCGATAGTAATGAATCTGGGCAAAATCGCCTCGAATGACTGGAAATCCTAGAAATGCTATGCTCCGTGATACGCCTTATCTTCAAAACGAGTTCGGTGACCCCCAATTTTTTTTACGTTTTTAATCTAAACTTATCATTTTCTACCTGCATACAAAGTTTAAAAAAAATCTGTGCGTGGGAAGTTTTTGGGCGCGAACGTCCTTAAGTTACTAAATACGTCAGCAGCATATACCCATGGGCAAATAGTAGACGCTGAATTAACCAATCTGAGCGCGTGCTTTGCTTCAGTTATGTTATAGATTACATGTGATTGAAATCTCATTTTCTTATGAAAGGATGGGCAACAAGACTTGGTTTGAGAGAGGCTTAAGCTAATCCAGAAATGGCCTATTGAAAATTAAAAACCAAAAGTAGTTAAAACTTAGAAAACACCAATAGTTAATGTGTTGAAGGCATCCTAAGTAACTAAAAAAACAAGAACTTACTTTCTAAA
>JAHPZR010017523.1:0-12500 GCA_019787425.1 Platygyra sinensis
ATTTGAACACTCCGACACTGCTGTCGGTATGTAGCTTTGGGTTCACTATCAGCATTTGAACACTCCGACACTGCTGTCTGTTTGCAGCTTTGGGTTCACTATCTGGAAAAAAAGATATGTAACAGTGTGATGTGACCAAAGTAAATCTTCAACATGTGACCAGCCTTTTGTATTGTACGGTTCATTTAAACCCCGGGGGTCCCGCTTTTTTATGGGAGGGCCCCGGGGCCATTCAGTTGTTAAGTTATGTCAAGAAAGTTAAGCAGGTCTGAACAGGGTACAGGTAGCGTCTGAACATCTCTCAATATTTTGTTTTCCATAGATTTTGAGGAAGTGAGCAGCCGAGTCAAAACTTTCTTGTCAGCGGCTACAATAACTCACAATTTGCCAATAGCCGAGGCGCTTGTCAACACTAAACCAAAAGGGTGAGTGGATTATAAGCCATAACACTAAACCAAAAGGGTGAGTGGATTATAAGCCATAACACTAAACCAAAAGGGTGAGTGGATTATAAGCCATAACACTAAACCAAAAGGGTGAGTGGATTATAAGCCATAACACTAAACCAAAAGGGTGAGTGGATTATAAGCCATAACACTAAACCAAAAGGGTGAGTGGATTATAAGCCATAACACTAAACCAAAAGGGTGAGTGGATTGCTGTATAACAGCTATCTCGCTTATATGGGTTCCTTTCCTTGCCAACTCCTAAACTGTAAATTCCTTCTCTATGTTTTTCATGTTTTATGCGGTGATGCAAGTACTAGTAAATAGTACTGTGCGAGACCATTAAGGAGACCTGTCAAGTCTAACTTCTTGGCGTTAGCTCAGCATTGAATTCTCCCAACTGTATGAAGACTCGTACAGGGATGGATTGTATAACTGACGCCATACGATCTAATAACTTTAAACGTCCTACAATTTAAGCCGGGCTGGGTGTAGAACTTAGAGAGGGTTTCTGTGTTTTGTGCTGCGTGATCGGTGATACATACACTTGATAGTAGTGAATGCATTGTCTTTATGCTTACAGATCTGAAGAAGGATCTTCACAAGTCTTCTTACCATTTGTTTGCGTAAGTGATGTTTTGATTTTCAAGTTGTTCAAAATTCCAGGTATTACCTTTCTACTTAACATGTGTTTTGCCGGTAAGAAATTGAATCTTCCCTGTACATGAGGCCTTATACCCAAGGTAATCCCGGATACCCGCTAAAACGACAAAATTTCGACAGATTACTCATTGCGAGTAAAAAGTACATTGCTTGAGCTACCTCTGGAGCTTACTTTCATCCACTGTCATTAAACACAGGCTTAGCAAGGGGGGAGTCACCTGACCACCTGCTGTGAGATGATAATAATTTTGGGGCAGGTTGATCTCCATCAAAATTAGTCCAATCACAGACAAAAGTGGCAAAAACATACTCAAAAACGTGCAAGAAACATTATAGACATGGTGCCCAGTTCTCGCGCGATGCGCGGAAGGGCCAAGCGACATTCTCACAATTACCTGAGACGAAATGGCGGGAAATTCGAAGTCATTCTATATGTTTTGATTTTCAAATGACGATTTATAGCATAGATGTGTTCTGCACTCAGCCGTCTTTTTGTTCGGCTGGGCTTTTATTTGCACTGTGTTCGTTTGGCTGTTCATTCTTTTTGCTGTTTATTCGGTTTTTTTAAGGGATTTTAATGAGCAAACCACAACGGCAATGACAAGGAGTACAATGGCTGTGTAAACTATTTGTTCATTTCTTTGCCGTTCTTTACAAAACAACAACGTGAAAAAGTGACATTCTGCATCTTCGAGAGAACGTGAACTACGACGGCTAATTTTTAAAATTTCTTTTTCGAATTTTGACGCTGTCTTGCATGATGTTCTGTTTAGGCTAATTCTGACAGTGATAGACAAACTGAGTGAACCTAAATTCTCGCGAGATTCATAGGTTGAATATAGAGTCGCTATTTAATCGATTTCTTTGGCGTTGTTGTCGTTGTTGACTGCTTTTTGGTGCTTGGGCGGTAAGCATCTGTTTGTTCAGTTGCCCAGCGGGTTTGTTTGGTTTGCACTCGTTTCCCTAGTCATTTCTCTACCGTTCATTCAGATGTTACTGTGCAGGGAGACATCTTTCTCTTATTGAAACTCCTGTAAAAGTTTCGAAATGTATTAAAACGTAGCGAGGACCAAAGTTCCTTTGGTTGTTGTTAAATTATCAAAGAGAACTTCCCCCCAGCGTGGGATGTTTTCCTTCACGAAAAAATCCACTCAACGTGCAAGCAACATTAGAGGAAGAACTGGGTACCATGCATATATTGGGGATTCACGCTCTTACTTTGATCATCTATTTATTTTTCAATTATTATCAGTAATCTTTAAAATGTGTTTACTCTTTACAAGGTTTTTTCGGCTTTTGTATCTTCATAATTCATAGATATTACTCCCACCAAAAAACATATCTACGATTCTGACGCTTTTTGCCCTGAAATGGAGTTTTAAAAGTATTTGTTTGAGCATAGCTCATTCTTGCGTAGTTCCTGGTCAGGTTACCTGGCTCTGTCCAGAGCTTTCTTTTCTTCAGCTTCTTTCACCAAGCTTGCTTCTATTCCATTTTCGTCCCTCCCCTCCCCCAACCGACTGTTCTCTCTCGCCGCTGTGTCTCAAAGCTTGTTGTGGTGGTTTTCATAAGCATGCTTTACGACTTGTGAGACTCTGGTCAGTGGTCTGCAGGGATGATCATCGAAGTTACGCGGGTTTTACTGCTAAGTGATCATGTTTGTATTCATTGCAGGATGTCAGGATTGGCTCAACAGACCAGTTCCAAGGTGATGCAACTCATAGACCCTATGCTAAAATGGCAGCCATTAAATTATTTTTTTGTTCGTATTCAAAATAGCCTCACTAACCTCGTTCGGGATAATAACTTCTTTACAATTTCTGTCTCAAAAAACGAGGTTAGTGAGGTAAATTTAAATACGAACAAAAGAATAATATAAAGGCAGCAATTTTTGCATAGGGTCTATTTCAATTTTTTATTAAGCTCATTGGCATTATTATTTAATAATTTATCAGTTTGTGTGACGTATGATACACTAATTTATGTACTTAAAGGGGCACTTTCACGAGAATTTTGCTGTCTTGGGTCAATTATATGCTAATATCATTACTGTAAGGCTTTAATCATAAACAAAAAGCTTCTGTAAAGCTACGGCGAAGATATCAAATGAATTTTATCAGAGAGGGCTAACCATAACAAATTTCTTGAGGATTTTTGGAACTCGTGGCATCAAAACTTGAAAAAATTGGCCAATTTTTTCAAATTTCAATCCATTTCCATCCGTAGCGACAGGCGACAGGAAACAGTTTCAGTACCTTCAAATAGTCTTAAATAACAAAACTAGATCATTAGTTTTGGAATTCAAATGATGTGAAGGCACCTTCTAGCTTTTTATAAAGTTGCCAAATAGCGTGACAATGCCCCTTTAATTATTTATAGTTTATTGAACTTTTCGTTTTTCCTTGCGTTCGAATAGACGAAGAACCTGTAGCAACTAGTGGCACTCCAACCAGTGTGGGGTCTAAAAGTACAGGGAGCGTTGTTAGGAGTGAAAATCACGCGCCTTCTCTAGCAACCCCACAGACGCCTCCATCTTCAGGCTCTCCGGCTTTGACAAGGTGCGCAATGACTTTAAACAAGCGGCAATCTCTACTTTCTCTCTATCTATATTTAATAAACTCTCAGAGAAACCTATATCGAACAGGCTATTAAAATTTCTAGAAAAAGAAAATGTAATTTTCAAGGGACAATTTGGTTTTCGTCCTCAACACTCAACTGAGTTAAGTTGTTTAATCGAACGTTTGATGGCTTTCAAATTTTATCAAACACAACCAAACACGATCAAACAGCACCAAACATGGTGGCCAAATGGTGAAGCGTTTGGTCACCAAACAATGTTTGCCGGTGTTTGGTCACCAAACATTTGCCGTTTGGACATGCCTTTAGTATAATCGATAAAGTACAAAAGGCAGTTTATGAAGGTGAACTCTCTTGTGGGTTATTTTTTAGATTTCAGTAAAGCATTTGATACAGTAGTTCATGACATTTTAACTGATAAACTTGAATACTATGGAATAAGAGGCATTGGTGAAGACTGGTTCACTTCATATATTAAAAATCGTAAGCAAATGATTGCAGCAAATGGTATAACATCTGATCCTCTCACTGTTGCTTGTGGCTCACTATGATGGATTTTCCCTGGGTGCTACAGGTGAAATTACCTGTTGTTGATAGAATTCTCCCATAACGTAACAAATTTTCCATAGGTGTGGAGAATAAGGCTACAGGTGACTTACGGACACCTGTGTACCCAGCAGTATCTTCGTTCTTTTCCCTTTTTGCGTCTGTAGTGTTGATTGCATTCTGTTACTGTACATAGAAACTCGCAAAAAAAAACTATTGAGACGGTAGAGAAGAGCTTCTCAGTACTAAAAATAAAATTTGGGTTACTGTTAGATGTTTCCATGAGTAGTGGGCCTGTTCTTAGAGGAAGGGTTGCTGCGTACTAAGGCGATGTTTCTCGGCTCGTGATATTTCGATTTTGAAAAGGTAAAATAGTTTCTGTCATCAAGTTAGGTTAGGGTTAGGTAGGGTTCCCCCACCTTGTTATGATTTCATTCCTGTATTTGCTCACTCGCTAAGAATTCTAAGGTATTTATCGTTAAATCTTGTTCTTCCCAGTCTCCATGATAGCGGAGGAAACCTTTGGTCGAGTGAGCAGATGGATCTTCAAGTCGACTACTGGCTTGTAGGTGGAAACAGAAAAGATATCAATAAGGTAGGGAATCCTCAAGAAATATATGAAAAATGTTCAAAATTCATATCTCCTCAAACATCATACATATTTTGGCTTTATGTAAAACTTATAAATTCGTATCTCCTAACACGTCGTACATGTTAGTAGCTTTATAGATTCATATCTCCTCACACATGTTCATAGTTATTAGCTTTATCTGACTTATTTTCTTGAATTTGAATTTCAGACGTCACTAAAAACAACTTTTAAGACCCTGGTAGTTACCAGACTGCCAACTCCAGAGGAACCGTCTGCGCTGTCAGTGACGGCTGTGACCAAAGAACGCAATAAAAGAGGTCTGGGCTCATTATTTCTTTAATAACTTCGTTTGACGTTTGCTTGCACAAGGATTGTGAAATATCGGTTTCTAAACGACCCAGTCTAAGTGTTCAACTTTTTTATAAGAAGCTTATAAGGAAGTTTAAAACCGCGCGTTGAAAGTTTAGAGTAAATTTCCTCGAATCAATTAAAGACAGTCCCATGATAATGATAATAATATTCACTGATCGCGGTTTGCAGTGGGACAGCACTAATCTTCTCACCATAAAGTTTACGTCAATACCTCGCAGTCTAAACTTTTCGCAGATTTTCCACCAAGTCTTTTTGAAACCCTCTTGACAGTATTTTCAGTTCTTCTGAAAACGCTAACCGATTCAAGAAATCACCTTTCTTTTCCAGTTGAGGAATTTCCCGGAGAGCGTAAGCCTGCAGCGAGATAGAGGCACTAGGCATTTTATAGCATGCTCAAGCTCTTCCAGTAATTCGTGAAATGATTCGAGGGATCGCGTGGCATTTACAAAGAAACAATACTCTCGAGAGGTCTAAATATACCGTTTCCGTCGAAAATCTGTTAGCATTGATCAGAGCTGCCGGGATTGTAGTCAGTGAATCTGCGTTACAGTAGTTTTACTTTTTATTTCCACTTTATCGAAACGTGACCAATGCGAATGATAAGAGCACCTCAAAATTAGTGATGGGGCCAAGTTGTAGCTCAAAATCTAGCAGTGAAGAAGAAGCAGTGAAGTGAAGAACACTGGCATTTATAATTCTCAGTCTTGTTATTCTTTGCTTTTTACAAACTAGGATGTCGTGACAGAGCTCGTGACGTCACGACAAATATCTCTGTATTTCGAACAAGGACTTTCACTCTTACTCAAATAGAAACCAACTTCAGTCGACGGTCATTCGTGGTTTAAAGATTTATGTTTATTGTTTGCACAGGACTTGAGGCCATGATGCGGTCCATGAAGAAGTCCAAAGAGAAAGATACGGAGTCTAGAAACCAGGCCATGGTGGTGTCAAAGCTGGTTTGTACTACTAAAGGACAAAGCAGTACACTTAACGGTTAGTGAACAGTACATGTGCTCGTCAGTGTCTTATCATGCATACGAGCCAGGAGGCTCATCACGCCGGAGCTTATCTCGGTTTGAGTAGCATGAAGTGACTAGGAGTATTTCTTCTCCCCCCTGGATGGGATGCTAGTCCATCGCAGGGTTACCCCCCCCCCCCCGCCCCACTCCTCTCTCAGCATGGAATTCACCAATCAGACTCATTTGATACACCGTCAAGCTCATTAACCCTGAGCCACCGCGGCACCCAGAACTTATCATAAACCTTGAGTAAATGAGCTACAGTCTTCAGAATGTTTTGTAACAAGAGATTATCCCAAGCAAATGTTGAGTGGATTTTACATGTACTCATGTTTTCGTTTCCTTTTGTTTTTATTTTCACCTTCAGTTGTTATTGATGGCGTGACATGGAGTGGAGTCAAGTTCTTCTCATTGTCGTCACAGTGGCCCACTCATATCAAGTACTTTCCTATTGGCCTTTTCGGGCGAGTAGAGACCACATGTTAACTCTCCTTTCCAGTTGACCTCGTATTCTTCCTGCCCGCGAGGGCTGTGTATAAGTTTAGATTATTTTAATTACCAAATGGACAATTTCAGAATTACCCACTTGACCCTGTTTCAAATTGAAGACTTGCGCCGCATGCGCGAATGAAAGTAGTTATTTCATGTTGAACGTTTCTAATCGGGTGTCATTTTGAAACAGGTAGCATGAAAACGACCTATCGTCACGCGCTGTGGCATAAATACTGTGCTACATTAAAATTCAGCCTAAAAACATTACACCTGAGGTCGAGGCTCTGGGGAATAACCACAAAGTGTGTGAGGTCGAGGCTCTGGGGAATAACTACAGAGTGTGTGAGGTCGAGGCTCTGGGGAATAACTACAGAGTGTGTGAGGTTTATTCCTCAAAGCCTTGTTCTGAGGTCTATTGTTTCAGGCTGAATTTTAATATATCAAAATTGGTTTATTCTTTATGAAAGATAGCAACAAGCAGCTTAAATTCGTGTAAATTGTTAATAGAAAATTATGATATTTGAAGATGGAGCCACTGAGAAGCGCTAAGGGCGCATAAAGCAAGGTGCATAATTGTTTTTCTCAGAACCAAGTATGGGATAAAGTTACATCGATTTCAAAATTTTATTTACTTGAATGTAAAAAGGTTGAAAACATATCCAGCTTTATTTCGACAGTAATGAAAACAAGATTAAGTGCGAATTTATTTTTTAAGTTGTATTTTGAGATGTGCAAAGCGATTTAAGAGGTTTATAATTTATTATAGAAAATTTATTGTTAAAAATTAAGAATGAAGTCTTTCATTTCAAAAGTATTATAGTTAAAATAGTGATTATCCAATATCGTTACAAAGACATGTTAATCATTTATATTTCAAGTTCTTGAATGATTCAAGTATCCGGCTCAATAAGATGTAATGAATTTAGTTTTGTACTCGGCGTATTCTCGTGCTTGCTTTTCAAGCTCTTGACGAGGTTTGTTTATATAATTTTGCTTTTGCATTCGATCTGTATTTTTTTATTTCAAGACTAACTTTTAAGTTGGTTTCTGATGCGGATAATGAAAACAGAATAAATTTATGTTCCTCGATTTAAGAAACACCAGACAGTTGCACTTGTGTTACTTGTGTCCGCCTTGAAATTAGAGAAAGTGGTTGTTTTGTCACGCCATGTTACTGTCACAATAGAGTTAATATATCATTTTATTCTCTCTCACTTCTCTCAGCCGAATGAAAAACATTTCTATTGTAAGCAAAGAGACAAATAATACAACAAATAGTGGAGGAAGCCACTAGCAATTATCGAGTTTAACAATAATCTGACACACGTTGCATACGGGTTACAAGCTTGAGAATAAAAGCAAATGTTACACGCTAATTTACGATAAACTTGCCAGCGTCCAGTGATGTTCACAAGGACTGCAATATAAAGGTCTGATTATCCCAATGGGTAGTAATACAAATCAACAAATTTTGAGACAGTAAAATCCAGCCTAAAACATTACACCTCAGCATTTGGCTCAGGGAAATAACTACAACAGAGTTCAGTCCGCAGTAGGGTTTATTCCCAGAGTTTAGTGCTGAGGTCTATTGTTTTAAGCTAATTGTTCACCAGCTGATGGTTACCAGGCGCCCGGTAACCAGAAAGTGAAATAGCGTTGACTTAAACAGTCATCAAATCATGTGTCTCTAGAACCACCTCGGCACAGGCTTCGCCGTTTAAAAAGAGACAGAGCGGATGACTTGATTCGGCCTTCTTCCTCATTAACTATCACCACTTAGTCTGTTATGAATCCGTGAAATTGATTAGCCCTATTTCAGCTTTCTGCTGATAGAAAACTGTTTTACACGTGATGTACCTCTTGTACACGTGATTTACATGTTTGAAAACCTTTAAATTTCAGTAGAACTCATGAGGAGGTACTGAGGGGTGTAATAAACTTTTTTGGGGGGAGGGGAGGTACACATTTAAACTGTAAGGAAGACAATCAAAATAAATCGATAAAACGGAGACCAGTGACGTGTAGTACGGATCAAGTTTGTTGTCATCAGGAAATTTTCTGTCTTCCTGTCTTGTTTTGTTTTTGTTTCTCCGTGTTTAGATTACTTCTAAGCTTTTTCTCCGGCTACATCCTTTTCACCTTTCAGGGTTTCTGTGATTGTCTCTGTGCTCAGCGGCCAGTCTCACCAGGTTTTCCTCTTTCGCTAGTAAATGTATCTTAAACGTTCTCATCATATTCCATTGCAATCATTTGAGCTGGCTTCACCTTCAGCAGCATTCTTTGTGTCTCCAAGGTCCCAGTATTTAATGTTTGGAGAAGATGGTGATGAACTACAACGATGTTCTTCCTCGTCCTGTCGTCCATTGCTATTTCTACTTCTGTAATCCCAGTCTGATTTTTCTTCAGAAGCTTGAGGCGAGTTGGAAGATTTTGCAGTTTGTTTCTTCTTGTGATGTTTTCTTGGGCTTTCGTCCTTTTTGCCACTCGGATGCTGTCATTTGGCTTTTGTTTTTGTTTCTTTGCCTTGACTTCGAAGGCATATTTGGTTTTGCTCTTTCTTCACCGCATTTTTCTCTTTCTCCCTCTATAATCTTCCCGGCCATATTTATAATCTGTAGTTACATCATGATCTGAATCAAACGTAGTTTCCTGTTTACTGGAACTCTGTCTGTGTGCTTGTTTTTGCGTCGTCACTGTTTCCGTCACAATCCGAGTACCATGATTTTCTAAGATTTTTCTTCCGACCTTTCTGTTTCTTTGGTGGCTTTGCTGAAGGGCCACATTGATATGACGATCTTCCATTCTGAGTATCCTCCTGATCTTGAAACCGAAAATTATGTGACCTAGTAGAAGCTCCTTGGTGCCTTGAACGCTGGTGAAAGAAAGGCCTTCCAAACAGGAAGTCGTCGGTTTCGTCAAGGTCACTGTCGTCCTCAAATATACCTTGAAACATTCTGGCCATCATTTCTTCTCTCATCCTCCTCCTCATCATCTCCCGAAAGATTACAAAATGAAAGAAGTTAGCAAACCCACTGAAATATTCCACATCCTGATCGGGTTCTTCGCTCGACACAATTCTCTCGTATCCCTGTCTGAGCGCTTGAAATTTCTCCGTCGCTCGTGGATCATCAGGATTCTTGTCGGGATGACATTCTCGCGCCTTCTGTTTGTACGCTTTTCTTACTTCTTCTTCAGTAGCGTTAGTTGGAAGGCCGAGAAGTTCGTAACTTTCTCTCAGATTCGTCGCCATTTCGATCTTACTTTCAGAGTGAGACTGCGAACGCGGAAGAACCAGCGGGTGGAAAATTTGTTTTGATGTCGCGTCTGGGCCTGTTCACAATGCAATTGACTATTTTCAATTTGATAGGCCAATCAGAACGCTCCTGAGAATTCTAGGAAATGTTTCCAGGTTTCGCAGAAAGCATTGCATGTGACATGAGTAATAAGCCGACACATACCAAAAATAACCTCCAACATAATACACTTAAAATAGAATAATCAAGAAACACCACAAGAATTTAAAACCGAAAAAGGTTTAATCAAGCATATTAAAGCATGGCTTGTATCCATTGCAGATCCGCGCAAAGATAAAAGCGTTTTTGACCTAAACGACGTTATTTTTATCCCAGAGGGAGCCAAAAACTTACCACAAACAAAAGTTGGTATTAAAAATGTGAAGTGTGTAGCCAGGCATGTTAAAAATTTGGATAAGAAGATATTAAAAAGGTTAACACTGGCTAAAATATTGCGTTGGACTGCTGTTGCCTTCTTCAGCAAAAGATAAAAAATGCAAAAATCTAACGGCGTCCTCATGGTACACGGTGTGTGTTAATATTAAATCGCATCTCGAAAGAATATTTTAAAAATAGAATAAAACAAAGGTCTCTAGAGCATTCTTAATTGTTTCTTCAAAAACTCATTAATAATTCATAAGCACATGACCCTATCAGAGACGTCAAATTGATCACGTGCATGAACCTTTATACCTGGTAAAACATGGTCATTCTGAAAAGCCAGGGAAGGGACTTGATTTCAGTCCCAGGGAAAAGTGGGGTTGAATGCCTAAACAATAATTTTTAATGAGAACGACTACCATGATCTTTATATAAAGATCACACGTAATCTTTATATAAAGATCTCAATCAATTACATTAAAAATTCATGTATAATGATAATCACACATTAACAACCAACATAACAGGCGTACAAATAGTTCACCCCGCGTTCACAAAATTTATTTCATTTCCCTGGATAATATTTTACAATACAAAGATACACATGGTTTTACTTTGTTGCAAAATTAAACGTGCAGTTGTGAAACACTGACTTAGACATCTCTATATGAAATACTTCACTGGGCATTGGCATGTTACATAATTCTTCATCCCTAACTTCGTAATTCAAATCTAAGTCGGGAACATCCACTACATCCACTACATCACGAGGTGGCCCCAATAAATCGCTCACATTCCGTTCTTGCTCAACACTTTTCTTTTGGTATCGAAACAGTGCATTAGAACGGTGTCCAGTGCGCTTGTCAACCAAAGATTCAAAGACTCCGGTGTCATATTGACAATGTTCGTGTCCAAAGCTTGAACTTTATTGAGTTCCACGTGGAAGCCTGCTTCTTCCTTGCTTGGGTCTTTATTCTTTCTTGAAGCTTGCCACTCGACAAAAATTTTCAACGACCATTTAGTTACATATCGTGTGGATCTAGGAACAGATTTTTCTAGAAATTTTCTTTCTTCCTCCTCACTTTTAGAATTTCTAAAAGCTCTTTTTGGAGGCATTACAAATGACCACGACTCTTCTAAGGAAATAATGAGGACTGAGGCAAAAAGCTTCGACTCAAAAAGCTCTCGACGAAAACAACAGAATTTTTGTCGATTGAAATGCACGCGTTTTCTCGGGTTTTTGAAACCGCACAACAATTCGCATGCACGTGTTTTCTCGGGTTTTTGAAACAGTAGAAAAATTCGCGTGCACGTGTTTTCTCGGGTTTTTGAAACAGTTGATAAAACCAAATTATCCTGTAATACTCCCACCGACGCAGCACCATAGTTTCTTTAGAAACTTACCCCCTTAACAAATTTTTAACCACTTTCTAAAGCAATTATTTCTGTCCTTTTTCAAGTGCTTGGTTTATCAGAGAAATTCGTGGTCTATTGCTTGAGTATAGCTCACATTTTTTTCCCGGGATTTTGGCCGCTGGCGCTTAATAGAGGTTCCACTGTGTTTCGATCTCTTGTCATTATTGTTGACACGTGACGTCTCCAGTTTCGAAAAGTCACGAGTTTAATAGAACATTTGCCTTCAAAATTCACGCTAAAATCTCATTTTTACTTTTACCGGTAATTTTTAAGGTACACCTGTGTTACCTCTAGTATGAAAGCACAAATATCAGCTAGAATTTGCCTGACTCGAGTGCCGGTTTATCAATATCTCAAAAAACAAACTCTGTGCAACTGGCAACTGATTTGAATATTTCCGCTGATGAAAAGAAATAGTAATTGTTGTCCCAGTTCTGTAACACAAACTTGTCATGTCGCTTCCTGACAAGAGTCCATTCACGTTCCAGAATCAAAACAAGCGATTGCGAACGATCTAAAAAGCAAATTTCTTGTGTACACGTGCTTTGCGATGATGTAATTCGTTTTCACCCCGGAAAAAAATATCGCTCTAATCTGCATTGGGACTGTAATCCCTTTTTTGTCAAATGCAATCAGAGTGAAAAACCAGTTCAAAGAAAACTCCAAAACGTCGAAAACAACGGAAGAAGCCACAAAAGAAAAC
>JAHPZR010017523.1:17500-38315 GCA_019787425.1 Platygyra sinensis
CTAGACTTTCCTGTCACAAAAGAGACGCACTTATGGTAAAGTGCAGTGGTGCATCTAGGGGAGGGACCCAGGGGGCCGGGCTCCCCTTATTTTGGGTAAAAAAAGAAGAATCACGGCAGGGCAAGCAAAATAAACACCCCTCTTCCACTGATTAGTGGTTTGTTTATGTCAACGCTTTTAGCTCCAAGATTGATTAACAACTGATTTCTCTTTTCACAACGCCCTAAAACGTTGTCTTGCCAGCACACAGCTTAAGTTTTAAAAGTTTTGTCAGACGCATATTATTTATCATCACTTTTTAATCTGTCGAGAATATCGCTCTCCCAATTGACTTATGTCTTTTCCCTCAGTTTAAAATGTTACCCGGCTCACATTAGTTATGTTCCTACCCTGTGTGAAGCCCTCCATACTGCTGTGCTAAATGGGGACATTATAAATCGAGAAATAAATATTGTAATTAGAGCTGAAAACATTGCTTAATTTTACCAAGATGGTTTGGCTTGCACGTGGTTCCCGTTTTTGCAACGCTTCTTTTACCGTCCTCTCAAAAGACGTGACTGAAAAGGCTGTCTCATCCGAAGTAACAAGTGTAGTGACTTTCACAACTTTATTGTATTGTAAAATAGTCTGCTGACCTGGGGTGAAATCTTTGAACAAAAGACTACGAAAACAGAATTCTAAAGGTACTCTTGCATTCTAGTTCGAGAGCAAATATGAATATTGTAACATATACAAGATGTAGCTTGATGTTTGTGTTCAATATTTACCATGAAAACCTACGTCACCAATGGCTGTGCAGTGACTGCGATTGTTAATTTTTTAATTGGCTCACTCCCGGGACTCACGGAACAATCCTTAATAAAAAAGATAGACTAGATATATACTTGATTTTAGATTCTCGTTGTAGATTTCCTAGTGTTATAGTTTTATAAATATTTAGTTTCAGTACAAACATAAGCTTCTTAATTTTTGATTCCATCGCTTTAAAATAAAGGCCATCTCTCTAGCTATTAAACATTGCATGTAAATGTATTCTGCTTTGGGGTGAAATGCGCGGGCTTTTAATATAATCGACCAGCATATAAACTCATCTCAGTTTAATTAACTATTAGGGATATTTGCTCTGTAATACCTCAGACAAAGATCAAACTATCGACATAAATTCTCAAAACTTTGTTTAAATTCTTACGTCGACCAGTTGCACTTACTATTCAGACTATTGTTTCGTTCAACTTATTTGCATTCATGATTTTAGGCCGGCAACGGAACAACGAAGGCATGCACCAAAGTTTAAAGTAAAACAATTGGTAACTTTACCTCTCTCTTGTTTGTAAGCGTTCATGAGGAAACTAACAAATGACATATAGGCCTATGCCTTTTTTACAGTTGATAAAATGCCCTCGATCCCGGGGCCTCGATCTAAGCGTACTTCATGGTACAGTATTTGAAATAATGTAGTTCACAATTAACTCAGCGCGCGAACGCGGCGCTCTGACGGTTAGCAAGTTGAATAAACACGGCGGCTTTATGCTTGACAGTAGAGCATGATTATATAAAACTGCAGCGCTATCTGAGATCTAACTACAAATATCCCTAATAGTTAATTAAACTGAGATGAGTTTATATGCTGGTCGATTGTATTAAAAGCCCGCGCATTTCACCCCAAAGCAGAATACATTTACATGCAATGTTTAATAGCTAGAGAGATGGCCTTTATTTTAAAGCGATGGAATCAAAAATTAAGAAGCTTATGTTTGTACTGAAACTAAATATTTATAAAACTATAACACTAGGAAATCTACAACGAGAATCTAAAATCAAGTATATATCTAGTCTATCTTTTTTATTAAGGATTGTTCCGTGAGTCCCGGGAGTGAGCTAATTAACAAGTTAACAATCGCAGTCACTGCACAGCCATTGGTGACGTAGGTTTTCATGGTAAATATTGAACACAAACATCAAGCTACATCTTGTATATGTTACAATATTCATATTTGCTCTCGAACTAGAATGCAAGAGTACCTTTAGAATTCTGTTTTCGTAGTCTTTTGTTCAAAGATTTCACCCCAGGTCAGCAGACTATTTTACAATACAATAAAGTTGTGAAAGTCACTACACTTGTTACTTCGGATGAGACAGCCTTTTCAGTCACGTCTTTTGAGAGGACGGTAAAAGAAGCGTTGCAAAAACGGGAACCACGTGCAAGCCAAACCATCTTGGTAAAATTAAGCAATGTTTTCAGCTCTAATTACAATATTTATTTCTCGATTTATAATGTCCCCATTTAGCACAGCAGTATGGAGGGCTTCACACAGGGTAGGAACATAACTAATGTGAGCCGGGTAACATTTTAAACTGAGGGAAAAGACATAAGTCAATTGGGAAAGCGATATTCTCGACAGATTAAAAAGTGATGATAAATAATATGCGTCTGACAAAACTTTTAAAACTTAAGCTGTGTGCTGGCGAGACAACGTTTTAGGGCGTTGTGAAAAGAGAAATCAGTTGTTAATCAATCTTGGAGCTAAAAGCGTTGACATAAACAAACCACTAATCAGTGGAAGAGGGGTGTTTATTTTGCTTGCCCTGCCGTGATTCTTCTTTTTTTACCCAAAATAAGGGGAGCCTGGCCCCCTGGGTCCCTCCCCTAGATGCACCACTGCACTTTACCATAAGTGCGTCTCTTTTGTGACAGGAAAGTCTAGATTTGAGTTTAGTAAATATAATGAGCAAACTTTTGAATGTTCGACAACGGTTACCGCAGTAACAGAATGATCGCGTTAAACATCCATACATTAAATATCAAAAACTTGTGAAAGCACTGTCCATCACGACTGAAGCGGAATCATGATGCAGCCTTCCAGTCGATGTACAGAAAACGTTTATTGGAGAGTAATAGAACTGAACTCCCATTGCTTTGAACTTGTATAAAATCCGGGCGGGAAGATAAATGGAGTGGAGTCTTATTCCACGGGGTAAGCGAAGCTGGTTTGATACACTCAAGGCAAAGGCCTTTTTTGTTTCTGGATTTGTCATCTTCTATTCTAGGGGATAGTCGAGATGATCGATCAAAGATGACGGTCTGAACTGCGAGTATAACTAATTTCGGAGAGCGTATGTCGGTCGCGTGTAGTTCTATGATCGGTTCTTCTAACAAAGGTTAAATTAGTTTGAGATGTCTGTAGACAGGACAAGATCTCTTTCCTGACGTTGACAAATAAGATGTTCCATGCGAACCACAGAGAACTGAAGAAGAATTGATAAGCTGTTTTAAGGGAAGTGACATGGAAATACAAGAGGGCTTTCGTCTTAATTAAAAGATTTTATAAGTGTTATAAGTTGATGACTATACAGCAGTTATTTCCGAAGCCTGGATGCATGTATTATTTATTGGAGATGCGAGGTTTCACCGCTCAGTTATACGGAACTTCTTGCAAGTTAATAGACTGAAATTCCCTTTTTTAGAATGCAATTTAATTCAATGCGTTGTTTTATTCATCACATATTGACGTCATTTAAGTGCAAACGACTTGTCAAAACCTGTCAGTCATTTACAAGTAAAACTTAATAAGCAGACACTGTTTTCACTTCCAGTTAAAATCCCGCCGTTTTGGTTGAAGTAATTGTATCGATATTCACTAAGTCTTCTTTGGTTTGTTGATACAGTCGAGAAACATTGCTAAAGGAGAATAATTTGGCAGGGAGGGCGCCAGATGATTCTTGCAGCGTGGGAGTGGGGGGAGGGGGAGGAGGGGTACCTCCCTATAAGAGGCTAATGGGAATGTGCCGCTGGATAGATGGATAGGGGTGGATTGACTATTATTGGATCGCATTTTTAATAGAGTTACTAGAATGGGGTCGCACATTTTCTGATTTTCAGGGTAAGACAGTTCTTCATATTTACGGTTAGCAAACGCACCAGAACGTTTGTACTGTTAGTGAAAAGTAAAGTGTTCTTTATTCAATATAAGGTACATACATAAATACATCAATTTCAAATACGTTTGAACTGTGCGCGCGCTACTTTTTACGCGTGCGCATTTCCCTTAACGTAATTACTAAAATATTGCGTATTTCAACGGTTATTTTTCACACTGAAGAAGGGTTATACACCCGAAACGTCTGTATTAATAGACAATTTTGACACTTTTAGATATTTATTCTTTATAAATAGAAAGTGACTAAGTTGGGATCGTGAAAATTCGATATTTGCCCAAAAGTGACTAAGATGGAGTCTATAATTGGCACAGAATAGACTCTTATGGGGTAGGGGCTCTGAGATGCCAGCGACACAAACTCAGCAAAAATTGACCCAAGTGCCCCCCACCGGACTTGCAGATTATGTTGAAACGCTTTTTAATATGGTATTATGGGTAAATCTTTAACTTCAAACCTTTATGATAATTCTTGTTTCTCTGAAGCTAAATCAATCGTTACTTAGAGCTTTTCCCTACAAGCCAACCTACTTGCTTCTTTACTGGATGAGCTATGTACCAGTACGTACTAGTATCTTATCAGAAGATCATTCAGGGATGCAGCTTAACTAGTATGTACTCGTATTTTATCAGAAGATCTTTCAGGGATGCAGCTTAAGCAGGCTACTTTGCCTATTCCTCCATGCATCCATGCATCCATCCATGCATCCATCCATGCATCCATCCATGCATCCATCCATGCATCCATCCATCCATCCATCAATCAATCAATCAATCAATCAATCAATCAATCAATCAATCAATCAATCAATCAAGTTTATTGTCTTACGTGAGGCATGGTTGCCCAGTTGCCCGAGCCAGAGGCATTCAGTCAGTCATTCAATTACTCAGTCACTCAGTCGCTCGTACAGCCAGCTAGTCAGTCAATCAGACAATCAGACACTCGGCCAGTCAGTCAGTCAGTCAGTCAGTCATTCAATTACTCAGTAATTAATCCAGTCAGCCAGTCAGCCAGTCAGGCAGTCAGGCAGTCAGGCAGTCAGCCAGTCAGGCAGTCAGGCAGTCAGCCAGTCAGGCAGTCAGGCAGTCAGCCAGTCAGCCAGTCAGCCAGTCAGCCAGTCAGCCAGTCAGCCAGTCAGCCAGCCAGCCAGCCAGCTAGCCAGCCAGCCAGCCAGCCAGCCAGCCAGCCAGCCAGCCAGCCAGCCAGCCAGCCAGTCAGTCAGCCAGCCAGCCAGTCAGCCAGTCAGCCAGCCAGCCAGGCAGCCAGCCAGCCAGCCAGCCAGCCAGCCAGCCAGCCAGCCAGCCAGTCAGTCAGTCAGTCAGTCAGTCAGTCAGTCAGACAATCAGACACTTACTCAGTCACTCAGTTAGTGAGAAAGCGAGTCTGTCAGTCATTTCGTACACTTAGCTTGTCTCACATTATGCAAATCCAGTTTCCCAGTACACCACTGTGAAACGGCAAACAGAAACATATTATTAAAAAGTCTTTGTGCACAGCAGGTACCAATGATAGTAAATAGTGGAACTGACAATGTTAAATAATATGCCTTTACATTTTCTTCCTTCAGGGTATGTTCCAGCTGTCATTTTTTTGGCCTTTATTATACTTATTTTAATCGGTCTCTTGGCCACATATTACTGCCTAAAGAAAGAGCTATGCCCCTGTTCCAAGATGGAGCCTCCTCAGAAGAACATGGGAGCCGGATACGAAGAGCTTGGGGAGGAGCCCGCTGACACTTCTGAAGAGGAAGAGAATCCTGAGGACCAAAAAGATGGAGCACCCGCAGGCGACCAATCCCCAGAGAAATTGCCAATTTTTGAAGCGGATAAGGGAGACGATGTTCAAAAAAGTTTGTCAGCATACGGTGACATTCAAGTAGATACAGGACTTAAAGAAGTCGATCACGTGCCAGTGTTTGGCAGTGTTCATTTTCAAGCCGAATATTCTGCTAAAGTAGGTCGTGTGGCTGTAACCATCTTGGAAGCCAGAGAGCTTCCTTCTAAAAGTCGAGGAGGCAGTTCACATTGTCGATTTCATCTTGTACTGCTCCCTTCAAGGAGGCAGCGCTATAAAAGCAAGTCACGGCCGACGTCACGTCCGAAATTCGACGAAAAATTTGTGTTTGATCGCATTTTACAGCAGGACTTGTTTAGAATGGCACTTCGAATCAGGCTCTATGGACACGACAAACTCGGAAAGGAGAAAATAATCGGTGAACATATACTGCAGCTAGCAGATGTGGCTCAATCACGAGAGATGAAGATGGATGTCTGGAGAGATCTTAAAGCTAACCTCACTGGCACAGACACCCCTTGACTTAGTCAAGCCCTGAATTAAAAAAAAAATAACGTCAGCTGTGGACCCGCAAGCTTGTTGATCACTTGTTTAGTGTCACTTTTGCCTGTAACATAACTTTAATTTAGTGATCGTTTGGGTGAGAGTAGTTATAAACTGTTAGTTAAATCAAGTAAAGGGGTATCATAGTAAACGTTTTGAACACATGGGTATCAGTATAGTTCGTATTGTGTGATCGTCCGGGTGAGGGTAGCTCTGAAAAGAACTGCGAGTGACTGACGTTTCAACTGCCTGAGCGGAAGTCATCCTCAGAGTCAAGTGAATCGTGTTTGTCATACGATGGAATTATAAGGCTTTACTGTCAAGACTGGTTCGTTGAGACCGATTGGTCAGTTTAGTCGTGATGGTATTGTAAGTCGGTGTGTTTGAGGTTTGTTTGTCATGATACAATACCAAGAATAGTAGTCACTTCTCATTGGTTCCTTTCACTATTCACCTCTATGTTTGTTACATCTTGTCTATATTACAGTTTCTAGTTCAATTTGTTTCAAAGCGATATCCTTGATTTAGTTTCTTCGGTTGTTTTTCTTCTCTTTCATTAAAGGAGCACAGTCTCGGTATTTTGAGTCATTTTTACCATCGACAAAATTACCATTAAATTGAAGGAAACCTGAAAATAATACTTTACAAAGAAAAACACTAAAGAGATAATAATAAACCATAAAAGAACAATGATGGTTAAGGATGGAGGAGATTAACACGGATTACAAACAACGAAACTGAAAAATTTAGGCTAAACTTTTTAAACCGTTTAATCGTGACTCTGCTCCTTGAATATTCATCCTCAGTGTAACCAACATCAAGCCTCATCCACCCTACCCCCGTGAAAACACGTCAAATGTTTTCCGCCCACACTACACCGGAGAAATGTGAAAACCGTACACGCTACAGAAATAAAGCTACGTTTTCAAATTACAGTAATTTTTTCTGGCGTAAAGTGGACGACGCCTAAATCATCTTTGGGGAGCAGGCAATGTGTGCAAATTTCAACATGCAGTGAAACTTGAAATAACTGGATTCCATACTAAGCGGACACGCTCTATTAAATGGACACCAGCTGAAGTTCCAAATTTTATTTTCAGATTTACTGTAAAATAAACCTGCATTGAGCAGACACTTCAAGGGCTTTTACTTCTAAAGGTTCAGGTGAGACTCCTTAACATCGTTCAGCGATATCGTTTTAAAGCTAAGTGATCGATGCATTGATTGACTGGACATTGTAGTATGCTAGTCAGTTTTGATCTTACACTGGGTTAAGTTGCGTTCGTTGAACGCAGTCCTAATGCAGACATGACCCAAGTTTTGTGGGACGGTTCACTATGGTCAGTGAGATCTTGCGACACCGATTTGGCCGCCCTGCAGCAGGGGCGAATGAATGACGTCGTGAATGACGTCATAAATGATGTCATGAATGACGTCATGTCCATCTTCTACTTGTTTTCTTTTGTGGCTTCTTCCGTTGTTTTCGACGTTTTGGAGTTTTCTTTGAACTGGTTTTTCACTCTGATTGCATTTGACAAAAAAGGGATTACAGTCCCAATGCAGATTAGAGCGATATTTTTTTCCGGGGTGAAAACGAATTACATCATCGCAAAGCACGTGTACACAAGAAATTTGCTTTTTAGATCGTTCGCAATCGCTTGTTTTGATTCTGGAACGTGAATGGACTCTTGTCAGGAAGCGACATGACAAGTTTGTGTTACAGAACTGGGACAACAATTACTATTTCTTTTCATCAGCGGAAATATTCAAATCAGTTGCCAGTTGCACAGAGTTTGTTTTTTGAGATATTGATAAACCGGCACTCGAGTCAGGCAAATTCTAGCTGATATTTGTGCTTTCATACTAGAGGTAACACAGGTGTACCTTAAAAATTACCTGTAAAAGTAAAAATGAGATTTTAGCGTGAATTTTGAAGGCAAATGTTCTATTAAACTCGTGACTTTTCGAAACTGGAGACGTCACGTGTCAACAATAATGACAAGAGATCGAAACACAGTGGAACCTCTATTAAGCGCCAGCGGCCAAAATCCCGGGAAAAAAATGTGAGCTATACTCAAGCAATAGACCACGAATTTCTCTGATAAACCAAGCACTTGAAAAAGGACAGAAATAATTGCTTTAGAAAGTGGTTAAAAATTTGTTAAGGGGGTAAGTTTCTAAAGAAACTATGGTGCTGCGTCGGTGGGAGTATTACAGGATAATTTGGTTTTATCAACTGTTTCAAAAACCCGAGAAAACACGTGCACGCGAATTTTTCTACTGTTTCAAAAACCCGAGAAAACACGTGCATGCGAATTGTTGTGCGGTTTCAAAAACCCGAGAAAACGCGTGCATTTCAATCGACAAAAATTCTGTTGTTTTCGTCGAGAGCTTTTTGAGTCGAAGCTTTTTGCCTCAGTCCTCATTATTTCCTTAGAAGAGTCGTGGTCATTTGTAATGCCTCCAAAAAGAGCTTTTAGAAATTCTAAAAGTGAGGAGGAAGAAAGAAAATTTCTAGAAAAATCTGTTCCTAGATCCACACGATATGTAACTAAATGGTCGTTGAAAATTTTTGTCGAGTGGCAAGCTTCAAGAAAGAATAAAGACCCAAGCAAGGAAGAAGCAGGCTTCCACGTGGAACTCAATAAAGTTCAAGCTTTGGACACGAACATTGTCAATATGACACCGGAGTCTTTGAATCTTTGGTTGACAAGCGCACTGGACACCGTTCTAATGCACTGTTTCGATACCAAAAGAAAAGTGTTGAGCAAGAACGGAATGTGAGCGATTTATTGGGGCCACCTCGTGATGTAGTGGATGTAGTGGATGTTCCCGACTTAGATTTGAATTACGAAGTTAGGGATGAAGAATTATGTAACATGCCAATGCCCAGTGAAGTATTTCATATAGAGATGTCTAAGTCAGTGTTTCACAACTGCACGTTTAATTTTGCAACAAAGTAAAACCATGTGTATCTTTGTATTGTAAAATATTATCCAGGGAAATGAAATAAATTTTGTGAACGCGGGGTGAACTATTTGTACGCCTGTTATGTTGGTTGTTAATGTGTGATTATCATTATACATGAATTTTTAATGTAATTGATTGAGATCTTTATATAAAGATTACGTGTGATCTTTATATAAAGATCATGGTAGTCGTTCTCATTAAAAATTATTGTTTAGGCATTCACACCCCACTTTTCCCTGGGACTGAAATCAAGTCCCTTCCCTGGCTTTTCAGAATGACCATGTTTTACCAGGTATAAAGGTTCATGCACGTGATCAATTTGACGTCTCTGATAGGGTCATGTGCTTATGAATTATTAATGAGTTTTTGAAGAAACAATTAAGAATGCTCTAGAGACCTTTGTTTTATTCTATTTTTAAAATATTCTTTCGAGATGCGATTTAATATTAACACACACCGTGTACCATGAGGACGCCGTTAGATTTTTGCATTTTTTATCTTTTGCTGAAGAAGGCAACAGCAGTCCAACGCAATATTTTAGCCAGTGTTAACCTTTTTAATATCTTCTTATCCAAATTTTTAACATGCCTGGCTACACACTTCACATTTTTAATACCAACTTTTGTTTGTGGTAAGTTTTTGGCTCCCTCTGGGATAAAAATAACGTCGTTTAGGTCAAAAACGCTTTTATCTTTGCGCGGATCTGCAATGGATACAAGCCATGCTTTAATATGCTTGATTAAACCTTTTTCGGTTTTAAATTCTTGTGGTGTTTCTTGATTATTCTATTTTAAGTGTATTATGTTGGAGGTTATTTTTGGTATGTGTCGGCTTATTACTCATGTCACATGCAATGCTTTCTGCGAAACCTGGAAACATTTCCTAGAATTCTCAGGAGCGTTCTGATTGGCCTATCAAATTGAAAATAGTCAATTGCATTGTGAACAGGCCCAGACGCGACATCAAAACAAATTTTCCACCCGCTGGTTCTTCCGCGTTCGCAGTCTCACTCTGAAAGTAAGATCGAAATGGCGACGAATCTGAGAGAAAGTTACGAACTTCTCGGCCTTCCAACTAACGCTACTGAAGAAGAAGTAAGAAAAGCGTACAAACAGAAGGCGCGAGAATGTCATCCCGACAAGAATCCTGATGATCCACGAGCGACGGAGAAATTTCAAGCGCTCAGACAGGGATACGAGAGAATTGTGTCGAGCGAAGAACCCGATCAGGATGTGGAATATTTCAGTGGTTTGCTAACTTCTTTCATTTTGTAATCTTTCGGGAGATGATGAGGAGGAGGATGAGAGAAGAAATGATGGCCAGAATGTTTCAAGGTATATTTGAGGACGACAGTGACCTTGACGAAACCGACGACTTCCTGTTTGGAAGGCCTTTCTTTCACCAGCGTTCAAGGCACCAAGGAGCTTCTACTAGGTCACATAATTTTCGGTTTCAAGATCAGGAGGATACTCAGAATGGAAGATCGTCATATCAATGTGGCCCTTCAGCAAAGCCACCAAAGAAACAGAAAGGTCGGAAGAAAAATCTTAGAAAATCATGGTACTCGGATTGTGACGGAAACAGTGACGACGCAAAACAAGCACACAGACAGAGTTCCAGTAAACAGGAAACTACGTTTGATTCAGATCATGATGTAACTACAGATTATAAATATGGCCGGGAAGATTATAGAGGGAGAAAGAGAAAAATGCGGTGAAGAAAGAGCAAAACCAAATATGCCTTCGAAGTCAAGGCAAAGAAACAAAAACAAAAGCCAAATGACAGCATCCGAGTGGCAAAAAGGACGAAAGCCCAAGAAAACATCACAAGAAGAAACAAACTGCAAAATCTTCCAACTCGCCTCAAGCTTCTGAAGAAAAATCAGACTGGGATTACAGAAGTAGAAATAGCAATGGACGACAGGACGAGGAAGAACATCGTTGTAGTTCATCACCATCTTCTCCAAACATTAAATACTGGGACCTTGGAGACACAAAGAATGCTGCTGAAGGTGAAGCCAGCTCAAATGATTGCAATGGAATATGATGAGAACGTTTAAGATACATTTACTAGCGAAAGAGGAAAACCTGGTGAGACTGGCCGCTGAGCACAGAGACAATCACAGAAACCCTGAAAGGTGAAAAGGATGTAGCCGGAGAAAAGCTTAGAAGTAATCTAAACACGGAGAAACAAAAACAAAACAAGACAGGAAGACAGAAAATTTCCTGATGACAACAAACTTGATCCGTACTACACGTCACTGGTCTCCGTTTTATCGATTTATTTTGATTGTCTTCCTTACAGTTTAAATGTGTACCTCCCCTCCCCCCAAAAAAGTTTATTACACCCCTCAGTACCTCCTCATGAGTTCTACTGAAATTTAAAGGTTTTCAAACATGTAAATCACGTGTACAAGAGGTACATCACGTGTAAAACAGTTTTCTATCAGCAGAAAGCTGAAATAGTGCTAATCAATTTCACGGATTCATAACAGACTAAGTGGTGATAGTTAATGAGGAAGAAGGCCGAATCAAGTCATCCGCGCTGTCTCTTTTCAAACGGCGAAGCCTGTGCCGAGGTGGTTCTAGAGACACATGATTTGATGACTGTTTAAGTCAACGCTATTTCACTTTCTGGTTACCGGGCGCCTGGTAACCATCAGCTGGTGAACAATTAGCTTAAAACAATAGACCTCAGCACTAAACTCTGGGAATAAACCCTACTGCGGACTGAACTCTGTTGTAGTTATTTCCCTGAGCCAAATGCTGAGGTGTAATGTTTTAGGCTGGATTTTACTGTCTCAAAATTTGTTGATTTGTATTACTACCCATTGGGATAATCAGACCTTTATATTGCAGTCCTTGTGAACATCACTGGACGCTGGCAAGTTTATCGTAAATTAGCGTGTAACATTTGCTTTTATTCTCAAGCTTGTAACCCGTATGCAACGTGTGTCAGATTATTGTTAAACTCGATAATTGCTAGTGGCTTCCTCCACTATTTGTTGTATTATTTGTCTCTTTGCTTACAATAGAAATGTTTTTCATTCGGCTGAGAGAAGTGAGAGAGAATAAAATGATATATTAACTCTATTGTGACAGTAACATGGCGTGACAAAACAACCACTTTCTCTAATTTCAAGGCGGACACAAGTAACACAAGTGCAACTGTCTGGTGTTTCTTAAATCGAGGAACATAAATTTATTCTGTTTTCATTATCCGCATCAGAAACCAACTTAAAAGTTAGTCTTGAAATAAAAAAATACAGATCGAATGCAAAAGCAAAATTATATAAACAAACCTCGTCAAGAGCTTGAAAAGCAAGCACGAGAATACGCCGAGTACAAAACTAAATTCATTACATCTTATTGAGCCGGATACTTGAATCATTCAAGAACTTGAAATATAAATGATTAACATGTCTTTGTAACGATATTGGATAATCACTATTTTAACTATAATACTTTTGAAATGAAAGACTTCATTCTTAATTTTTAACAATAAATTTTCTATAATAAATTATAAACCTCTTAAATCGCTTTGCACATCTCAAAATACAACTTAAAAAATAAATTCGCACTTAATCTTGTTTTCATTACTGTCGAAATAAAGCTGGATATGTTTTCAACCTTTTTACATTCAAGTAAATAAAATTTTGAAATCGATGTAACTTTATCCCATACTTGGTTCTGAGAAAAACAATTATGCACCTTGCTTTATGCGCCCTTAGCGCTTCTCAGTGGCTCCATCTTCAAATATCATAATTTTCTATTAACAATTTACACGAATTTAAGCTGCTTGTTGCTATCTTTCATAAAGAATAAACCAATTTTGATATATTAAAATTCAGCCTGAAACAATAGACCTCAGAACAAGGCTTTGAGGAATAAACCTCACACACTCTGTAGTTATTCCCCAGAGCCTCGACCTCACACACTCTGTAGTTATTCCCCAGAGCCTCGACCTCACACACTTTGTGGTTATTCCCCAGAGCCTCGACCTCAGGTGTAATGTTTTTAGGCTGAATTTTAATGTAGCACAGTATTTATGCCACAGCGCGTGACGATAGGTCGTTTTCATGCTACCTGTTTCAAAATGACACCCGATTAGAAACGTTCAACATGAAATAACTACTTTCATTCGCGCATGCGGCGCAAGTCTTCAATTTGAAACAGGGTCAAGTGGGTAATTCTGAAATTGTCCATTTGGTAATTAAAATAATCTAAACTTATACACAGCCCTCGCGGGCAGGAAGAATACGAGGTCAACTGGAAAGGAGAGTTAACATGTGGTCTCTACTCGCCCGAAAAGGCCAATAGGAAAGTACTTGATATGAGTGGGCCACTGTGACGACAATGAGAAGAACTTGACTCCACTCCATGTCACGCCATCAATAACAACTGAAGGTGAAAATAAAAACAAAAGGAAACGAAAACATGAGTACATGTAAAATCCACTCAACATTTGCTTGGGATAATCTCTTGTTACAAAACATTCTGAAGACTGTAGCTCATTTACTCAAGGTTTATGATAAGTTCTGGGTGCCGCGGTGGCTCAGGGTTAATGAGCTTGACGGTGTATCAAATGAGTCTGATTGGTGAATTCCATGCTGAGAGAGGAGTGGGGCGGGGGGGGGGGGGTAACCCTGCGATGGACTAGCATCCCATCCAGGGGGGAGAAGAAATACTCCTAGTCACTTCATGCTACTCAAACCGAGATAAGCTCCGGCGTGATGAGCCTCCTGGCTCGTATGCATGATAAGACACTGACGAGCACATGTACTGTTCACTAACCGTTAAGTGTACTGCTTTGTCCTTTAGTAGTACAAACCAGCTTTGACACCACCATGGCCTGGTTTCTAGACTCCGTATCTTTCTCTTTGGACTTCTTCATGGACCGCATCATGGCCTCAAGTCCTGTGCAAACAATAAACATAAATCTTTAAACCACGAATGACCGTCGACTGAAGTTGGTTTCTATTTGAGTAAGAGTGAAAGTCCTTGTTCGAAATACAGAGATATTTGTCGTGACGTCACGAGCTCTGTCACGACATCCTAGTTTGTAAAAAGCAAAGAATAACAAGACTGAGAATTATAAATGCCAGTGTTCTTCACTTCACTGCTTCTTCTTCACTGCTAGATTTTGAGCTACAACTTGGCCCCATCACTAATTTTGAGGTGCTCTTATCATTCGCATTGGTCACGTTTCGATAAAGTGGAAATAAAAAGTAAAACTACTGTAACGCAGATTCACTGACTACAATCCCGGCAGCTCTGATCAATGCTAACAGATTTTCGACGGAAACGGTATATTTAGACCTCTCGAGAGTATTGTTTCTTTGTAAATGCCACGCGATCCCTCGAATCATTTCACGAATTACTGGAAGAGCTTGAGCATGCTATAAAATGCCTAGTGCCTCTATCTCGCTGCAGGCTTACGCTCTCCGGGAAATTCCTCAACTGGAAAAGAAAGGTGATTTCTTGAATCGGTTAGCGTTTTCAGAAGAACTGAAAATACTGTCAAGAGGGTTTCAAAAAGACTTGGTGGAAAATCTGCGAAAAGTTTAGACTGCGAGGTATTGACGTAAACTTTATGGTGAGAAGATTAGTGCTGTCCCACTGCAAACCGCGATCAGTGAATATTATTATCATTATCATGGGACTGTCTTTAATTGATTCGAGGAAATTTACTCTAAACTTTCAACGCGCGGTTTTAAACTTCCTTATAAGCTTCTTATAAAAAAGTTGAACACTTAGACTGGGTCGTTTAGAAACCGATATTTCACAATCCTTGTGCAAGCAAACGTCAAACGAAGTTATTAAAGAAATAATGAGCCCAGACCTCTTTTATTGCGTTCTTTGGTCACAGCCGTCACTGACAGCGCAGACGGTTCCTCTGGAGTTGGCAGTCTGGTAACTACCAGGGTCTTAAAAGTTGTTTTTAGTGACGTCTGAAATTCAAATTCAAGAAAATAAGTCAGATAAAGCTAATAACTATGAACATGTGTGAGGAGATATGAATCTATAAAGCTACTAACATGTACGACGTGTTAGGAGATACGAATTTATAAGTTTTACATAAAGCCAAAATATGTATGATGTTTGAGGAGATATGAATTTTGAACATTTTTCATATATTTCTTGAGGATTCCCTACCTTATTGATATCTTTTCTGTTTCCACCTACAAGCCAGTAGTCGACTTGAAGATCCATCTGCTCACTCGACCAAAGGTTTCCTCCGCTATCATGGAGACTGGGAAGAACAAGATTTAACGATAAATACCTTAGAATTCTTAGCGAGTGAGCAAATACAGGAATGAAATCATAACAAGGTGGGGGAACCCTACCTAACCCTAACCTAACTTGATGACAGAAACTATTTTACCTTTTCAAAATCGAAATATCACGAGCCGAGAAACATCGCCTTAGTACGCAGCAACCCTTCCTCTAAGAACAGGCCCACTACTCATGGAAACATCTAACAGTAACCCAAATTTTATTTTTAGTACTGAGAAGCTCTTCTCTACCGTCTCAATAGTTTTTTTTTGCGAGTTTCTATGTACAGTAACAGAATGCAATCAACACTACAGACGCAAAAAGGGAAAAGAACGAAGATACTGCTGGGTACACAGGTGTCCGTAAGTCACCTGTAGCCTTATTCTCCACACCTATGGAAAATTTGTTACGTTATGGGAGAATTCTATCAACAACAGGTAATTTCACCTGTAGCACCCAGGGAAAATCCATCATAGTGAGCCACAAGCAACAGTGAGAGGATCAGATGTTATACCATTTGCTGCAATCATTTGCTTACGATTTTTAATATATGAAGTGAACCAGTCTTCACCAATGCCTCTTATTCCATAGTATTCAAGTTTATCAGTTAAAATGTCATGAACTACTGTATCAAATGCTTTACTGAAATCTAAAAAATAACCCACAAGAGAGTTCACCTTCATAAACTGCCTTTTGTACTTTATCGATTATACTAAAGGCATGTCCAAACGGCAAATGTTTGGTGACCAAACACCGGCAAACATTGTTTGGTGACCAAACGCTTCACCATTTGGCCACCATGTTTGGTGCTGTTTGATCGTGTTTGGTTGTGTTTGATAAAATTTGAAAGCCATCAAACGTTCGATTAAACAACTTAACTCAGTTGAGTGTTGAGGACGAAAACCAAATTGTCCCTTGAAAATTACATTTTCTTTTTCTAGAAATTTTAATAGCCTGTTCGATATAGGTTTCTCTGAGAGTTTATTAAATATAGATAGAGAGAAAGTAGAGATTGCCGCTTGTTTAAAGTCATTGCGCACCTTGTCAAAGCCGGAGAGCCTGAAGATGGAGGCGTCTGTGGGGTTGCTAGAGAAGGCGCGTGATTTTCACTCCTAACAACGCTCCCTGTACTTTTAGACCCCACACTGGTTGGAGTGCCACTAGTTGCTACAGGTTCTTCGTCTATTCGAACGCAAGGAAAAACGAAAAGTTCAATAAACTATAAATAATTAAAGGGGCATTGTCACGCTATTTGGCAACTTTATAAAAAGCTAGAAGGTGCCTTCACATCATTTGAATTCCAAAACTAATGATCTAGTTTTGTTATTTAAGACTATTTGAAGGTACTGAAACTGTTTCCTGTCGCCTGTCGCTACGGATGGAAATGGATTGAAATTTGAAAAAATTGGCCAATTTTTTCAAGTTTTGATGCCACGAGTTCCAAAAATCCTCAAGAAATTTGTTATGGTTAGCCCTCTCTGATAAAATTCATTTGATATCTTCGCCGTAGCTTTACAGAAGCTTTTTGTTTATGATTAAAGCCTTACAGTAATGATATTAGCATATAATTGACCCAAGACAGCAAAATTCTCGTGAAAGTGCCCCTTTAAGTACATAAATTAGTGTATCATACGTCACACAAACTGATAAATTATTAAATAATAATGCCAATGAGCTTAATAAAAAATTGAAATAGACCCTATGCAAAAATTGCTGCCTTTATATTATTCTTTTGTTCGTATTTAAATTTACCTCACTAACCTCGTTTTTTGAGACAGAAATTGTAAAGAAGTTATTATCCCGAACGAGGTTAGTGAGGCTATTTTGAATACGAACAAAAAAATAATTTAATGGCTGCCATTTTAGCATAGGGTCTATGAGTTGCATCACCTTGGAACTGGTCTGTTGAGCCAATCCTGACATCCTGCAATGAATACAAACATGATCACTTAGCAGTAAAACCCGCGTAACTTCGATGATCATCCCTGCAGACCACTGACCAGAGTCTCACAAGTCGTAAAGCATGCTTATGAAAACCACCACAACAAGCTTTGAGACACAGCGGCGAGAGAGAACAGTCGGTTGGGGGAGGGGAGGGACGAAAATGGAATAGAAGCAAGCTTGGTGAAAGAAGCTGAAGAAAAGAAAGCTCTGGACAGAGCCAGGTAACCTGACCAGGAACTACGCAAGAATGAGCTATGCTCAAACAAATACTTTTAAAACTCCATTTCAGGGCAAAAAGCGTCAGAATCGTAGATATGTTTTTTGGTGGGAGTAATATCTATGAATTATGAAGATACAAAAGCCGAAAAAACCTTGTAAAGAGTAAACACATTTTAAAGATTACTGATAATAATTGAAAAATAAATAGATGATCAAAGTAAGAGCGTGAATCCCCAATATATGCATGGTACCCAGTTCTTCCTCTAATGTTGCTTGCACGTTGAGTGGATTTTTTCGTGAAGGAAAACATCCCACGCTGGGGGGAAGTTCTCTTTGATAATTTAACAACAACCAAAGGAACTTTGGTCCTCGCTACGTTTTAATACATTTCGAAACTTTTACAGGAGTTTCAATAAGAGAAAGATGTCTCCCTGCACAGTAACATCTGAATGAACGGTAGAGAAATGACTAGGGAAACGAGTGCAAACCAAACAAACCCGCTGGGCAACTGAACAAACAGATGCTTACCGCCCAAGCACCAAAAAGCAGTCAACAACGACAACAACGCCAAAGAAATCGATTAAATAGCGACTCTATATTCAACCTATGAATCTCGCGAGAATTTAGGTTCACTCAGTTTGTCTATCACTGTCAGAATTAGCCTAAACAGAACATCATGCAAGACAGCGTCAAAATTCGAAAAAGAAATTTTAAAAATTAGCCGTCGTAGTTCACGTTCTCTCGAAGATGCAGAATGTCACTTTTTCACGTTGTTGTTTTGTAAAGAACGGCAAAGAAATGAACAAATAGTTTACACAGCCATTGTACTCCTTGTCATTGCCGTTGTGGTTTGCTCATTAAAATCCCTTAAAAAAACCGAATAAACAGCAAAAAGAATGAACAGCCAAACGAACACAGTGCAAATAAAAGCCCAGCCGAACAAAAAGACGGCTGAGTGCAGAACACATCTATGCTATAAATCGTCATTTGAAAATCAAAACATATAGAATGACTTCGAATTTCCCGCCATTTCGTCTCAGGTAATTGTGAGAATGTCGCTTGGCCCTTCCGCGCATCGCGCGAGAACTGGGCACCATGTCTATAATGTTTCTTGCACGTTTTTGAGTATGTTTTTGCCACTTTTGTCTGTGATTGGACTAATTTTGATGGAGATCAACCTGCCCCAAAATTATTATCATCTCACAGCAGGTGGTCAGGTGACTCCCCCCTTGCTAAGCCTGTGTTTAATGACAGTGGATGAAAGTAAGCTCCAGAGGTAGCTCAAGCAATGTACTTTTTACTCGCAATGAGTAATCTGTCGAAATTTTGTCGTTTTAGCGGGTATCCGGGATTACCTTGGGTATAAGGCCTCATGTACAGGGAAGATTCAATTTCTTACCGGCAAAACACATGTTAAGTAGAAAGGTAATACCTGGAATTTTGAACAACTTGAAAATCAAAACATCACTTACGCAAACAAATGGTAAGAAGACTTGTGAAGATCCTTCTTCAGATCTGTAAGCATAAAGACAATGCATTCACTACTATCAAGTGTATGTATCACCGATCACGCAGCACAAAACCACAGAAACCCTCTCTAAGTTCTACACCCAGCCCGGCTTAAATTGTAGGACGTTTAAAGTTATTAGATCGTATGGCGTCAGTTATACAATCCATCCCTGTACGAGTCTTCATACAGTTGGGAGAATTCAATGCTGAGCTAACGCCAAGAAGTTAGACTTGACAGGTCTCCTTAATGGTCTCGCACAGTACTATTTACTAGTACTTGCATCACCGCATAAAACATGAAAAACATAGAGAAGGAATTTACAGTTTAGGAGTTGGCAAGGAAAGGAACCCATATAAGCGAGATAGCTGTTATACAGCAATCCACTCACCCTTTTGGTTTAGTGTTATGGCTTATAATCCACTCACCCTTTTGGTTTAGTGTTATGGCTTATAATCCACTCACCCTTTTGGTTTAGTGTTATGGCTTATAATCCACTCACCCTTTTGGTTTAGTGTTATGGCTTATAATCCACTCACCCTTTTGGTTTAGTGTTATGGCTTATAATCCACTCACCCTTTTGGTTTAGTGTTATGGCTTATAATCCACTCACCCTTTTGGTTTAGTGTTGACAAGCGCCTCGGCTATTGGCAAATTGTGAGTTATTGTAGCCGCTGACAAGAAAGTTTTGACTCGGCTGCTCACTTCCTCAAAATCTATGGAAAACAAAATATTGAGAGATGTTCAGACGCTACCTGTACCCTGTTCAGACCTGCTTAACTTTCTTGACATAACTTAACAACTGAATGGCCCCGGGGCCCTCCCATAAAAAAGCGGGACCCCCGGGGTTTAAATGAACCGTACAATACAAAAGGCTGGTCACATGTTGAAGATTTACTTTGGTCACATCACACTGTTACATATCTTTTTTTCCAGATAGTGAACCCAAAGCTGCAAACAGACAGCAGTGTCGGAGTGTTCAAATGCTGATAGTGAACCCAAAGCTACATACCGACAGCAGTGTCGGAGTGTTCAAATGCTTCTTTCCAGACATTGTCCATAAAGAGCGAGTTGTATCTTGGGTCTAAGGCTGCAATGTATTTGGCTAAGGGTTGGATATCTTAAAACAAAACAAAAAAATAAGGCAATTTACTGACATGATTGAAGAACATGCAACCTTGTGGACCTGTTCAACAAAAACTTATCATCAACACGGTCGTTAGTCAAATGATAAAACTATAAACACAGATCAGCACAAAGAGATTGAATGCAAAATTGTCCAGTCACTTCGTTAACAGATAATCTGTTAAGGATTTTCTGCTATGTCGTTCCCTAAAAGTGAAATCTTCCTTTGTTTGGGAGAGAATTGTTCGTTACTGACTGTCTTGCAACTTAATGAGTGACGCGAACTGAATATAGATAGTGTAAACCTACCGAGTGGTATGAGGAGAAAGCGAAGAAATGTCTGCCAGTCTGATGGCTTGGACGAGAACTGTTCGACGTATGGTTGAAGAACAGCACTGATGTATGACTCTGTGCCAGCAATTGCCACAGCAAGCTGAGGAGGTGAAGCTGAGTGTGTATTACAACTATGGAAAAGGAAATAGAGAAACGAAATGACAAATAA
>JAHPZR010017524.1:0-13798 GCA_019787425.1 Platygyra sinensis
CTAAACTTATACACAGCCCTCGCGGGCAGGAAGAATACGAGGTCAACTGGAAAGGAGAGTTAACATGTGGTCTCTACTCGCCCGAAAAGGCCAATAGGAAAGTACTTGATATGAGTGGGCCACTGTGACGACAATGAGAAGAACTTGACTCCACTCCATGTCACGCCATCAATAACAACTGAAGGTGAAAATAAAAACAAAAGGAAACGAAAACATGAGTACATGTAAAATCCACTCAACATTTGCTTGGGATAATCTCTTGTTACAAAACATTCTGAAGACTGTAGCTCATTTACTCAAGGTTTATGATAAGTTCTGGGTGCCGCGGTGGCTCAGGGTTAATGAGCTTGACGGTGTATCAAATGAGTCTGATTGGTGAATTCCATGCTGAGAGAGGAGTGGGGCGGGGGGGGGGGGGTAACCCTGCGATGGACTAGCATCCCATCCAGGGGGGAGAAGAAATACTCCTAGTCACTTCATGCTACTCAAACCGAGATAAGCTCCGGCGTGATGAGCCTCCTGGCTCGTATGCATGATAAGACACTGACGAGCACATGTACTGTTCACTAACCGTTAAGTGTACTGCTTTGTCCTTTAGTAGTACAAACCAGCTTTGACACCACCATGGCCTGGTTTCTAGACTCCGTATCTTTCTCTTTGGACTTCTTCATGGACCGCATCATGGCCTCAAGTCCTGTGCAAACAATAAACATAAATCTTTAAACCACGAATGACCGTCGACTGAAGTTGGTTTCTATTTGAGTAAGAGTGAAAGTCCTTGTTCGAAATACAGAGATATTTGTCGTGACGTCACGAGCTCTGTCACGACATCCTAGTTTGTAAAAAGCAAAGAATAACAAGACTGAGAATTATAAATGCCAGTGTTCTTCACTTCACTGCTTCTTCTTCACTGCTAGATTTTGAGCTACAACTTGGCCCCATCACTAATTTTGAGGTGCTCTTATCATTCGCATTGGTCACGTTTCGATAAAGTGGAAATAAAAAGTAAAACTACTGTAACGCAGATTCACTGACTACAATCCCGGCAGCTCTGATCAATGCTAACAGATTTTCGACGGAAACGGTATATTTAGACCTCTCGAGAGTATTGTTTCTTTGTAAATGCCACGCGATCCCTCGAATCATTTCACGAATTACTGGAAGAGCTTGAGCATGCTATAAAATGCCTAGTGCCTCTATCTCGCTGCAGGCTTACGCTCTCCGGGAAATTCCTCAACTGGAAAAGAAAGGTGATTTCTTGAATCGGTTAGCGTTTTCAGAAGAACTGAAAATACTGTCAAGAGGGTTTCAAAAAGACTTGGTGGAAAATCTGCGAAAAGTTTAGACTGCGAGGTATTGACGTAAACTTTATGGTGAGAAGATTAGTGCTGTCCCACTGCAAACCGCGATCAGTGAATATTATTATCATTATCATGGGACTGTCTTTAATTGATTCGAGGAAATTTACTCTAAACTTTCAACGCGCGGTTTTAAACTTCCTTATAAGCTTCTTATAAAAAAGTTGAACACTTAGACTGGGTCGTTTAGAAACCGATATTTCACAATCCTTGTGCAAGCAAACGTCAAACGAAGTTATTAAAGAAATAATGAGCCCAGACCTCTTTTATTGCGTTCTTTGGTCACAGCCGTCACTGACAGCGCAGACGGTTCCTCTGGAGTTGGCAGTCTGGTAACTACCAGGGTCTTAAAAGTTGTTTTTAGTGACGTCTGAAATTCAAATTCAAGAAAATAAGTCAGATAAAGCTAATAACTATGAACATGTGTGAGGAGATATGAATCTATAAAGCTACTAACATGTACGACGTGTTAGGAGATACGAATTTATAAGTTTTACATAAAGCCAAAATATGTATGATGTTTGAGGAGATATGAATTTTGAACATTTTTCATATATTTCTTGAGGATTCCCTACCTTATTGATATCTTTTCTGTTTCCACCTACAAGCCAGTAGTCGACTTGAAGATCCATCTGCTCACTCGACCAAAGGTTTCCTCCGCTATCATGGAGACTGGGAAGAACAAGATTTAACGATAAATACCTTAGAATTCTTAGCGAGTGAGCAAATACAGGAATGAAATCATAACAAGGTGGGGGAACCCTACCTAACCCTAACCTAACTTGATGACAGAAACTATTTTACCTTTTCAAAATCGAAATATCACGAGCCGAGAAACATCGCCTTAGTACGCAGCAACCCTTCCTCTAAGAACAGGCCCACTACTCATGGAAACATCTAACAGTAACCCAAATTTTATTTTTAGTACTGAGAAGCTCTTCTCTACCGTCTCAATAGTTTTTTTTTGCGAGTTTCTATGTACAGTAACAGAATGCAATCAACACTACAGACGCAAAAAGGGAAAAGAACGAAGATACTGCTGGGTACACAGGTGTCCGTAAGTCACCTGTAGCCTTATTCTCCACACCTATGGAAAATTTGTTACGTTATGGGAGAATTCTATCAACAACAGGTAATTTCACCTGTAGCACCCAGGGAAAATCCATCATAGTGAGCCACAAGCAACAGTGAGAGGATCAGATGTTATACCATTTGCTGCAATCATTTGCTTACGATTTTTAATATATGAAGTGAACCAGTCTTCACCAATGCCTCTTATTCCATAGTATTCAAGTTTATCAGTTAAAATGTCATGAACTACTGTATCAAATGCTTTACTGAAATCTAAAAAATAACCCACAAGAGAGTTCACCTTCATAAACTGCCTTTTGTACTTTATCGATTATACTAAAGGCATGTCCAAACGGCAAATGTTTGGTGACCAAACACCGGCAAACATTGTTTGGTGACCAAACGCTTCACCATTTGGCCACCATGTTTGGTGCTGTTTGATCGTGTTTGGTTGTGTTTGATAAAATTTGAAAGCCATCAAACGTTCGATTAAACAACTTAACTCAGTTGAGTGTTGAGGACGAAAACCAAATTGTCCCTTGAAAATTACATTTTCTTTTTCTAGAAATTTTAATAGCCTGTTCGATATAGGTTTCTCTGAGAGTTTATTAAATATAGATAGAGAGAAAGTAGAGATTGCCGCTTGTTTAAAGTCATTGCGCACCTTGTCAAAGCCGGAGAGCCTGAAGATGGAGGCGTCTGTGGGGTTGCTAGAGAAGGCGCGTGATTTTCACTCCTAACAACGCTCCCTGTACTTTTAGACCCCACACTGGTTGGAGTGCCACTAGTTGCTACAGGTTCTTCGTCTATTCGAACGCAAGGAAAAACGAAAAGTTCAATAAACTATAAATAATTAAAGGGGCATTGTCACGCTATTTGGCAACTTTATAAAAAGCTAGAAGGTGCCTTCACATCATTTGAATTCCAAAACTAATGATCTAGTTTTGTTATTTAAGACTATTTGAAGGTACTGAAACTGTTTCCTGTCGCCTGTCGCTACGGATGGAAATGGATTGAAATTTGAAAAAATTGGCCAATTTTTTCAAGTTTTGATGCCACGAGTTCCAAAAATCCTCAAGAAATTTGTTATGGTTAGCCCTCTCTGATAAAATTCATTTGATATCTTCGCCGTAGCTTTACAGAAGCTTTTTGTTTATGATTAAAGCCTTACAGTAATGATATTAGCATATAATTGACCCAAGACAGCAAAATTCTCGTGAAAGTGCCCCTTTAAGTACATAAATTAGTGTATCATACGTCACACAAACTGATAAATTATTAAATAATAATGCCAATGAGCTTAATAAAAAATTGAAATAGACCCTATGCAAAAATTGCTGCCTTTATATTATTCTTTTGTTCGTATTTAAATTTACCTCACTAACCTCGTTTTTTGAGACAGAAATTGTAAAGAAGTTATTATCCCGAACGAGGTTAGTGAGGCTATTTTGAATACGAACAAAAAAATAATTTAATGGCTGCCATTTTAGCATAGGGTCTATGAGTTGCATCACCTTGGAACTGGTCTGTTGAGCCAATCCTGACATCCTGCAATGAATACAAACATGATCACTTAGCAGTAAAACCCGCGTAACTTCGATGATCATCCCTGCAGACCACTGACCAGAGTCTCACAAGTCGTAAAGCATGCTTATGAAAACCACCACAACAAGCTTTGAGACACAGCGGCGAGAGAGAACAGTCGGTTGGGGGAGGGGAGGGACGAAAATGGAATAGAAGCAAGCTTGGTGAAAGAAGCTGAAGAAAAGAAAGCTCTGGACAGAGCCAGGTAACCTGACCAGGAACTACGCAAGAATGAGCTATGCTCAAACAAATACTTTTAAAACTCCATTTCAGGGCAAAAAGCGTCAGAATCGTAGATATGTTTTTTGGTGGGAGTAATATCTATGAATTATGAAGATACAAAAGCCGAAAAAACCTTGTAAAGAGTAAACACATTTTAAAGATTACTGATAATAATTGAAAAATAAATAGATGATCAAAGTAAGAGCGTGAATCCCCAATATATGCATGGTACCCAGTTCTTCCTCTAATGTTGCTTGCACGTTGAGTGGATTTTTTCGTGAAGGAAAACATCCCACGCTGGGGGGAAGTTCTCTTTGATAATTTAACAACAACCAAAGGAACTTTGGTCCTCGCTACGTTTTAATACATTTCGAAACTTTTACAGGAGTTTCAATAAGAGAAAGATGTCTCCCTGCACAGTAACATCTGAATGAACGGTAGAGAAATGACTAGGGAAACGAGTGCAAACCAAACAAACCCGCTGGGCAACTGAACAAACAGATGCTTACCGCCCAAGCACCAAAAAGCAGTCAACAACGACAACAACGCCAAAGAAATCGATTAAATAGCGACTCTATATTCAACCTATGAATCTCGCGAGAATTTAGGTTCACTCAGTTTGTCTATCACTGTCAGAATTAGCCTAAACAGAACATCATGCAAGACAGCGTCAAAATTCGAAAAAGAAATTTTAAAAATTAGCCGTCGTAGTTCACGTTCTCTCGAAGATGCAGAATGTCACTTTTTCACGTTGTTGTTTTGTAAAGAACGGCAAAGAAATGAACAAATAGTTTACACAGCCATTGTACTCCTTGTCATTGCCGTTGTGGTTTGCTCATTAAAGTCCCTTAAAAAAACCGAATAAACAGCAAAAAGAATGAACAGCCAAACGAACACAGTGCAAATAAAAGCCCAGCCGAACAAAAAGACGGCTGAGTGCAGAACACATCTATGCTATAAATCGTCATTTGAAAATCAAAACATATAGAATGACTTCGAATTTCCCGCCATTTCGTCTCAGGTAATTGTGAGAATGTCGCTTGGCCCTTCCGCGCATCGCGCGAGAACTGGGCACCATGTCTATAATGTTTCTTGCACGTTTTTGAGTATGTTTTTGCCACTTTTGTCTGTGATTGGACTAATTTTGATGGAGATCAACCTGCCCCAAAATTATTATCATCTCACAGCAGGTGGTCAGGTGACTCCCCCCTTGCTAAGCCTGTGTTTAATGACAGTGGATGAAAGTAAGCTCCAGAGGTAGCTCAAGCAATGTACTTTTTACTCGCAATGAGTAATCTGTCGAAATTTTGTCGTTTTAGCGGGTATCCGGGATTACCTTGGGTATAAGGCCTCATGTACAGGGAAGATTCAATTTCTTACCGGCAAAACACATGTTAAGTAGAAAGGTAATACCTGGAATTTTGAACAACTTGAAAATCAAAACATCACTTACGCAAACAAATGGTAAGAAGACTTGTGAAGATCCTTCTTCAGATCTGTAAGCATAAAGACAATGCATTCACTACTATCAAGTGTATGTATCACCGATCACGCAGCACAAAACCACAGAAACCCTCTCTAAGTTCTACACCCAGCCCGGCTTAAATTGTAGGACGTTTAAAGTTATTAGATCGTATGGCGTCAGTTATACAATCCATCCCTGTACGAGTCTTCATACAGTTGGGAGAATTCAATGCTGAGCTAACGCCAAGAAGTTAGACTTGACAGGTCTCCTTAATGGTCTCGCACAGTACTATTTACTAGTACTTGCATCACCGCATAAAACATGAAAAACATAGAGAAGGAATTTACAGTTTAGGAGTTGGCAAGGAAAGGAACCCATATAAGCGAGATAGCTGTTATACAGCAATCCACTCACCCTTTTGGTTTAGTGTTATGGCTTATAATCCACTCACCCTTTTGGTTTAGTGTTATGGCTTATAATCCACTCACCCTTTTGGTTTAGTGTTATGGCTTATAATCCACTCACCCTTTTGGTTTAGTGTTATGGCTTATAATCCACTCACCCTTTTGGTTTAGTGTTATGGCTTATAATCCACTCACCCTTTTGGTTTAGTGTTATGGCTTATAATCCACTCACCCTTTTGGTTTAGTGTTGACAAGCGCCTCGGCTATTGGCAAATTGTGAGTTATTGTAGCCGCTGACAAGAAAGTTTTGACTCGGCTGCTCACTTCCTCAAAATCTATGGAAAACAAAATATTGAGAGATGTTCAGACGCTACCTGTACCCTGTTCAGACCTGCTTAACTTTCTTGACATAACTTAACAACTGAATGGCCCCGGGGCCCTCCTATAAAAAAGCGGCACCCCCGGGGTTTAAATGAACTGTACAATACAAAAGGCTGGTCACATGTTGAAGATTTACTTTGGTCACATCACACTGTTACATATCTTTTTTTCCAGATAGTGAACCCAAAGCTGCAAACAGACAGCAGTGTCGGAGTGTTCAAATGCTGATAGTGAACCCAAAGCTACATACCGACAGCAGTGTCGGAGTGTTCAAATGCTTCTTTCCAGACATTGTCCATAAAGAGCGAGTTGTATCTTGGGTCTAAGGCTGCAATGTATTTGGCTAAGGGTTGGATATCTTAAAACAAAACAAAAAAATAAGGCAATTTACTGACATGATTGAAGAACATGCAACCTTGTGGACCTGTTCAACAAAAACTTATCATCAACACGGTCGTTAGTCAAATGATAAAACTATAAACACAGATCAGCACAAAGAGATTGAATGCAAAATTGTCCAGTCACTTCGTTAACAGATAATCTGTTAAGGATTTTCTGCTATGTCGTTCCCTAAAAGTGAAATCTTCCTTTGTTTGGGAGAGAATTGTTCGTTACTGACTGTCTTGCAACTTAATGAGTGACGCGAACTGAATATAGATAGTGTAAACCTACCGAGTGGTATGAGGAGAAAGCGAAGAAATGTCTGCCAGTCTGATGGCTTGGACGAGAACTGTTCGACGTATGGTTGAAGAACAGCACTGATGTATGACTCTGTGCCAGCAATTGCCACAGCAAGCTGAGGAGGTGAAGCTGAGTGTGTATTACAACTATGGAAAAGGAAATAGAGAAACGAAATGACAAATAAAACCACAATTCATTAGGATTTACAGTGAATGCCCCTTACCTGCGGCCGCTAGCCGTACTGAGTGAGTGAGTAAATGAATACTTTATTTACCCTCGGATTTTAGAGTAGCTTTATCATAGCCTCAGTATAACGGACAAAGGCCAGACCACAACACCGGGAACTTCATGCCCTACTCTTTACGATAAGCGCATGGGTTCTTTAACGTCCACTGCTAACCATAACATCGAAGATGCAGGAGTCGGGGTCTACGGTATATATTCCTTATCTAAGAAGACTTGAACGTCTAATCATATGCAGATATAATTACAAAGGCAGCATGTTCTCCTCAGTTATTTTAAGACCCTGAGTGTTGGTCCGGTCTGGAGCTCGAACCCTCGACCTCCCGCACAGCAGTCCGGCGCTCTACCAACTGAGCTAACCAGGCAGCGGTTACTCAACTCCTTGAGAACAGTTTTTCCCAATACAAAAGTGTCCCAATACGGATCTCTCGGCCGGCAAATAACATATATTTACTAGGACTAAAATATTTAACTTTTAAAATTGATAAAGTGAGCAATATACAAAAAAGAGAGAACGGTTAGCACTTCTGAGTTCTTGATGAATACTTACAATTTCTGGTATTTATTTACAATGGCCAGAAAAACAGCATGTACATCTGAGCTGGATCTTGTACAAATCATCTTTACAGCTTTGTCACAAAGTTTCAGTGCTAAAAGCTAGGAGGAAGAGAAACGTGTGGAAACTTTTCAACAAAAGCACAGTAACATAAATTAATACACAATTTTCATTCATTTCACGGTTCAACTGCACCACAAGGCGTACATGCTAAGTGCTTAAACTTACTTTGACTCGTACGGTTTTAGTTAAAAAAAATCAAACTTCCCTTTTTGGAAGTACTTAGTGTCAGATGACACCTTACCTGCCCTTGCCACTCTGAAGTATTGATCAACAAGATACTCTCAGGAATTTCACCATCTCCTGTCAACACATTGCTAAGTTGTTCGTTTAAGGTAACTTTAGGCGGCTGAAACCAATTAAATATTCAGATATAAGCACAACACAAGGGATTAAAAAGCCTCAACACAAAAGGCCATTCTTATTGTGTGACAGTAAAAAAATGATATCAAGTATCACCGTTTGGTTTCTCTGCTTTGCCGAACATTTCTGCCATCAACACTAAAACTACCACCTAGCAAGGCCAGGAATAGACAATTAAGAAAGCTTGCTTGTGGATACAGACTACTTTTGGGAATTGACTAGACACTGTGATACATTTTCTTATGAGAAATCTGAACGTGCTAGGGTCCATTATAAGGTCTGCACTTAAAACATAACCTCATACCATACACCTCAAGACTCTCCCTAAAATAGAATTCATTTACATGTAGTCTCCTATGGAAAATCTGAAATCTGAGCTACCAATACTACACAAAACAAAGATATAGCATTGCTTCAACCTACCTGGAGGTCTACATCACTGTTTCTCCTTTTTGTTACAGCATCCGACTCTGCTGTTTTCCTTCTTTCCTTAAATGACACACTGCGCCGCACAGAAGGCACTTCATCTAACCCTCCCCCTGACAAGGCGTCAGAAGTGTTTGTGGAGTCGGACAGGTTTTCCCCGTCAGAGGGTGGACTCAGAGCATCCTAGACACACAAAAAACAGGCAGTTAACAATCAATCCTTAACATCACTTTAGAGCCCATGGTTATCATTACATATGTGCTCACCATGTTGTGATCTGGTTGCATGTCTTCCTGTTCCACTTGAACAGATACTTGCGGGCTTCGAATGTCCTCCTCGTCAATCTATAAATTGTTTCAGTATGAAAGCTTCACTTGAGATCTGTCAGTAGGTGCAAGCGCAATGGAGAGAGCTGCTCATTAACTCATCCAAGTTCCTCTTTAAGGAGCAATGTAAAGATTTAGGTAGTTAACTTTCTTGTAATTAAAGAGTTTTTGCTGGTCTAACCCGCACTGTATAACGTCATTCAAGAGTTTTCACTAGCCTAGTCTAGCCATCATGGTACAAGGGCAATGGGTCGTTTGTTTTCCTTTTCAGACTATGTGACGTTCTCTACAGAATTTTTCTTTTATTCATTTAAAAGTTATTCATTTATATACATGCGATTGCTTGAAAATTTGAACTCTCAAAAGTATCATCACATGGGCAATCTCAATAAAAGAATTGTTTTACTTGTTGGATATGAGAGAGTTATGGCCAACTTGGCGCTGTGTGCGTTAACTCATATCCAATGTGAGCTACTGGAATATTACCGGTATTGTTGAATATTACTGAAATCTCTGGGCAGTCACTGTTTCACTCACCACAGTGTGGCTTGGCACGTTTTCAGTTGAGCTTCTGGGATCAAAGAAAGGTCTGAAAGAAGAGTATATTGATAAATGCAAATCAGATTTGCTTGGAAGTCATACTTGCTTGTCTATGAACATGACAACATGTTGACCATGCCCAAACACCCAGCTGCAGTTAAGGTAAAGTCTGTGTTAGGTTAAGTGGTCCATATTATCAGAGTTTATCCTGGATTTCAGCTACACTACTCAACAGACAGAACACAGTAATCAGCCATTAGGTTTATTGCGCATGTTTCTGCCAAGCACAAGAGTACAGTAATAAAATAAGTAATCTAATACCAAAAATCCATGCAAGGCAAAACAGTATCTTCTTTCCTGCAATAATCGTCATCATAGTATAGTAAAGCTCAATAAATAATGAGAGCTGGGCAACCACTAACAAGACATTGTGGTTAGAACGGGAATGGAGAAAAAACCTGCTGAAAAAAGCCCTTAGGGAAAAAATGACAGGAAATCTGGAAAGGAACAAGACCCAAGTTCCTCCAGCCCACCCTACAATGCGACATACATTTAGGAAGAAACAAACTAAATTTTCTAGTGAGTGGTGCCAGCCTAGAATCATTGCTCATGTACATTCCAAAGCTTAAAATAATAATCACATGTCATTACCAATGACGCAGTAAGACTAACACTAAGGGACCCAGGCCCACAACCTTGTGCTCTTGTGCAACAGAACTATTGGCCGTTCCGAAATTCAACAGGGAACTGGGGAGAGTTACAAATTTTAATCAATCGATAAACTGACACCACCACATGAAAGATCATGTTGAGATTGGTCATTTGACCAAGTATGATGCTCTTAGAGTGAACAGAGACCAAGTTATGAACCTTGAAATATGGTTCAAAATCCATACAAGCGTCTCTAATTTTGAGAGAGCGTCCTCCAAAATCATATAAACTCTTAAAATTTTTATGATTTCTGTGATAGTCTTTAAAATGGGCAAAAATAGCGATTTTCATCTCACCTTCTTTCATATAGTAGGTGCATGATGGGATTTTACAGTTGTCACAAAGCTGATATTTGTATGGGGATTTTGAACCATATTTCAAGGTTCATACATGTAGCATGGTCTCTGTTCACCCTAAAAGCATCATACTTGGCCAAATGACCAATCTCAACATGAACTTTCATGTGGTGGTGTCAGTTTATTGATTGGTAAAAATTTGAAACTCGCCCCAGTTCCCTGCTAAATTTTGGAACGACCAATTAATTCCTGGCTAATTTGTAGCCACTAATTCACCAGAAATTCCATTTTCTACAGTATCAAACAACTAGGAGTATTTTTACTGCATCCTCAATGGGATGCTAAAACATTGCAGGGTTACCCTTTAAACATTACATTTAATGGTACCTATTAGACATGAGGGTGGAGGCAGTGTTTTAGGCAGGTGGCCACCCGGCCGTCCTGTGGATGGCCACTTTTCAGGAGAAAATAAATAAAACGTTGATCTTGTTGATTTGCTGTCAGCAATGTCATAATAGTTTGAACAAAATTACTTGATTCTAGTGATTCTAGAAACGCTGTACACACCATCTCATTATCACCTTATTTCTACTTTAGTTTCCTTTGGTGATGTGTTACTTCATAGGTGAATATTGGGCACTATTTTTCCGTCTTTGTCCGTGTAGAGATTCATGTAGAGCGCAACATGTGCTACCGAACCCACTTCACTGAAAGAAACATCATGTAACCACTAACCAGCAGTCCAGCAATAAGTGTTCCTACTGGGGAGCAGTTCTTGGTGGTTACATGAACATGTACTAATTTGTGAAACTCTTGCACGTGTACAATCTGTGAAACATTTGTGAAACTCTTGCATGTTATTTCACATTATTCACAGTAGTAATTACAGTGTGATGGCCACCAAGATCAACGTCGCATGGAGATGTTAACTGATGCAGTGGACTAAAGCAAGTACAGTTACAATCCAGTCTAGGTTTATGGGAAAGGAAACGACATATTTACCATTTAAGTCTGATCAATGAGTTTATCCACTGAAAATCGCAGAAAATGCACCTAAGACGCTTCAAATTCTCAAAATTTTCTGGGGGGTCAATGCCCCCAGATCCCCCCCCCCCCCCCGCCAGCGGGATGGAGCCTTCTGCCCCATGTTAGTTTCTGGATGGCCACTAACAGAATCCTGGCTAAAACTGTTGTCACAAAGCTCTCTGGAACCTCTAATTTCAATGGATCTTGTTGGCATGAAGCTCTATTGTTTTAGGGCTAGGGTCCATTGTTACCATTGTTTGTATACAATTTTCTCAACCAGTCCTGTGAGATGTTCCGAAGAGCTTCATGGCGGCTAGGCTAAAAGCCTGGGTGGAGGGAGGCATGGTGAGAGTAGTGTCTTGTCCCAAACACAATGTCCTCATTCAGCCAGGGCTCCAGCACGGACTGCTTGATTCAGAGTCCAGTTCTCTCGCCATTAGGCCACTGAGACTCCCACTTTATCAGCAGTACATTACAGAAAATCAGTTGCGATAAAATGAGTGCAGTCACCTGAGAGAAGGCTTGGGTGTGGACACAATGCTGATGGTATCTTCAAGGAAGTCATTTTCAGCATCACTGTCCAAGTCTTCAAGGTCATCAGGGAAAAGGAAATCATCAGCTGCTTCATTCTCTGGAGGACTGATATCAATATCTCGATATGTTCCCATTTCACTTTCTAACTCCTACAAATGAAAATCACATCATTCATACATCACCTGATTTGTTTATAAGTCAAACAACAAGCTCAGCTATCACTGTTATTACAACTTACAAGACTCTCATTGGTACAGACTCTAAAAATACATGTACATGTAGATTCTAAAGAAGATGGGGGATGCATCAAGTCAGGTAGAACACTTAGTTAATTATTTATTATCTGGATGTTACCTGCTGTAGCAAGGTTTGGGGGTGATATTCAGTGGTTAGCCCTTCAGTTGAGCAAAATGCTTAAAGACAAAGGGCTAATGTTCTCGAAACAGTTAGGCCTGGTGCACACACCTTTACATGAGCTGAATAAAATTCAGTGAATTAAATTCAAACCTGTGTTAAGCGTGCACCATCTCCTATTGAATTTAGTTTGACTGGATTCACGATCAACGTCTAAAGTACAATGTAAGTACGGCATCTGAACCAGGCCTTAGTTATTTTATGAACTCAAAAATGAGAAAATGATGCTGCAGTGAAAAGGTAAATTAATCCCTTTAGCCAAATAACCCAAGTGTTATTGAAATTTTCCACCAATAGTTTTACCACCACTAGGTGATTGGAGGCTTCCTTGTAAAATATTAGTTTATTATTATTATTATTATTATTATTATTATTATTATTATTATTATTATTATTATTATTATTATTATTATTATTATTATTATTATTATTATTATTATTATTATTTATTCTCTTGTATTCTTCACCATCTACAGGGATATTACAAACTCACAAAGTGACCAGTTCCCAGTTGGCTTGATAGCTCAGTTGGTAGAGCACTACACTGGTATCACAGAGGTCATGGGTTCAAATCCTGTTCAGTTCTGAATTCTTTTTTCGGCTTTAATTTCACAACTACTTAAGTGGTGTGTACAGCTGTGGTGATAAATCATGTCTTCATATTTGTATTATGTTAATATTACGTCAGTCAATTTTTTCTGAAAAATTCTACAAAGGAGCCCCATGAGAAAAATGACTATGAAAGAGCTACCTAGGACACATCAGAGGAAAAGCTTGGATAGGAAAACCTGGTAAAAATATGAAAAGAGTTTTGCAGGGAGTCAAGTCATTTCCGTCCTTTAAATTTACTTACTAATGAAGTTTTTGTTGAGTTTTTAAGAATGTCTTTTTATACTCACCTCTTCTGGTACTTTGAACTTCTTTAACAGGGCTATAAACTTTTGTTTAAAATTCTTTTGGTGCTAAATGAGAAAAAGAAGAATCATCTCCCCAAAATATTCACTAGAATCTGATGTTAAAAGGTAAAGTGTCAACATCAGCATTGTTTAACCCTAGATATTAACAACAACAATAACATGACTTGTTCACAAGTACAAACCTTTGCAGGAATTGTTATTTTTCCATGTCTTATTTTTC
>JAHPZR010017527.1:0-17500 GCA_019787425.1 Platygyra sinensis
CTGAAATCTCTGGGCAGTCACTGTTTCACTCACCACAGTGTGGCTTGGCACGTTTTCAGTTGAGCTTCTGGGATCAAAGAAAGGTCTGAAAGAAGAGTATATTGATAAATGCAAATCAGATTTGCTTGGAAGTCATACTTGCTTGTCTATGAACATGACAACATGTTGACCATGCCCAAACACCCAGCTGCAGTTAAGGTAAAGTCTGTGTTAGGTTAAGTGGTCCATATTATCAGAGTTTATCCTGGATTTCAGCTACACTACTCAACAGACAGAACACAGTAATCAGCCATTAGGTTTATTGCGCATGTTTCTGCCAAGCACAAGAGTACAGTAATAAAATAAGTAATCTAATACCAAAAATCCATGCAAGGCAAAACAGTATCTTCTTTCCTGCAATAATCGTCATCATAGTATAGTAAAGCTCAATAAATAATGAGAGCTGGGCAACCACTAACAAGACATTGTGGTTAGAACGGGAATGGAGAAAAAACCTGCTGAAAAAAGCCCTTAGGGAAAAAATGACAGGAAATCTGGAAAGGAACAAGACCCAAGTTCCTCCAGCCCACCCTACAATGCGACATACATTTAGGAAGAAACAAACTAAATTTTCTAGTGAGTGGTGCCAGCCTAGAATCATTGCTCATGTACATTCCAAAGCTTAAAATAATAATCACATGTCATTACCAATGACGCAGTAAGACTAACACTAAGGGACCCAGGCCCACAACCTTGTGCTCTTGTGCAACAGAACTATTGGCCGTTCCGAAATTCAACAGGGAACTGGGGAGAGTTACAAATTTTAATCAATCGATAAACTGACACCACCACATGAAAGATCATGTTGAGATTGGTCATTTGACCAAGTATGATGCTCTTAGAGTGAACAGAGACCAAGTTATGAACCTTGAAATATGGTTCAAAATCCATACAAGCGTCTCTAATTTTGAGAGAGCGTCCTCCAAAATCATATAAACTCTTAAAATTTTTATGATTTCTGTGATAGTCTTTAAAATGGGCAAAAATAGCGATTTTCATCTCACCTTCTTTCATATAGTAGGTGCATGATGGGATTTTACAGTTGTCACAAAGCTGATATTTGTATGGGGATTTTGAACCATATTTCAAGGTTCATACATGTAGCATGGTCTCTGTTCACCCTAAAAGCATCATACTTGGCCAAATGACCAATCTCAACATGAACTTTCATGTGGTGGTGTCAGTTTATTGATTGGTAAAAATTTGAAACTCGCCCCAGTTCCCTGCTAAATTTTGGAACGACCAATTAATTCCTGGCTAATTTGTAGCCACTAATTCACCAGAAATTCCATTTTCTACAGTATCAAACAACTAGGAGTATTTTTACTGCATCCTCAATGGGATGCTAAAACATTGCAGGGTTACCCTTTAAACATTACATTTAATGGTACCTATTAGACATGAGGGTGGAGGCAGTGTTTTAGGCAGGTGGCCACCCGGCCGTCCTGTGGATGGCCACTTTTCAGGAGAAAATAAATAAAACGTTGATCTTGTTGATTTGCTGTCAGCAATGTCATAATAGTTTGAACAAAATTACTTGATTCTAGTGATTCTAGAAACGCTGTACACACCATCTCATTATCACCTTATTTCTACTTTAGTTTCCTTTGGTGATGTGTTACTTCATAGGTGAATATTGGGCACTATTTTTCCGTCTTTGTCCGTGTAGAGATTCATGTAGAGCGCAACATGTGCTACCGAACCCACTTCACTGAAAGAAACATCATGTAACCACTAACCAGCAGTCCAGCAATAAGTGTTCCTACTGGGGAGCAGTTCTTGGTGGTTACATGAACATGTACTAATTTGTGAAACTCTTGCACGTGTACAATCTGTGAAACATTTGTGAAACTCTTGCATGTTATTTCACATTATTCACAGTAGTAATTACAGTGTGATGGCCACCAAGATCAACGTCGCATGGAGATGTTAACTGATGCAGTGGACTAAAGCAAGTACAGTTACAATCCAGTCTAGGTTTATGGGAAAGGAAACGACATATTTACCATTTAAGTCTGATCAATGAGTTTATCCACTGAAAATCGCAGAAAATGCACCTAAGACGCTTCAAATTCTCAAAATTTTCTGGGGGGTCAATGCCCCCAGATCCCCCCCCCCCCCCCGCCAGCGGGATGGAGCCTTCTGCCCCATGTTAGTTTCTGGATGGCCACTAACAGAATCCTGGCTAAAACTGTTGTCACAAAGCTCTCTGGAACCTCTAATTTCAATGGATCTTGTTGGCATGAAGCTCTATTGTTTTAGGGCTAGGGTCCATTGTTACCATTGTTTGTATACAATTTTCTCAACCAGTCCTGTGAGATGTTCCGAAGAGCTTCATGGCGGCTAGGCTAAAAGCCTGGGTGGAGGGAGGCATGGTGAGAGTAGTGTCTTGTCCCAAACACAATGTCCTCATTCAGCCAGGGCTCCAGCACGGACTGCTTGATTCAGAGTCCAGTTCTCTCGCCATTAGGCCACTGAGACTCCCACTTTATCAGCAGTACATTACAGAAAATCAGTTGCGATAAAATGAGTGCAGTCACCTGAGAGAAGGCTTGGGTGTGGACACAATGCTGATGGTATCTTCAAGGAAGTCATTTTCAGCATCACTGTCCAAGTCTTCAAGGTCATCAGGGAAAAGGAAATCATCAGCTGCTTCATTCTCTGGAGGACTGATATCAATATCTCGATATGTTCCCATTTCACTTTCTAACTCCTACAAATGAAAATCACATCATTCATACATCACCTGATTTGTTTATAAGTCAAACAACAAGCTCAGCTATCACTGTTATTACAACTTACAAGACTCTCATTGGTACAGACTCTAAAAATACATGTACATGTAGATTCTAAAGAAGATGGGGGATGCATCAAGTCAGGTAGAACACTTAGTTAATTATTTATTATCTGGATGTTACCTGCTGTAGCAAGGTTTGGGGGTGATATTCAGTGGTTAGCCCTTCAGTTGAGCAAAATGCTTAAAGACAAAGGGCTAATGTTCTCGAAACAGTTAGGCCTGGTGCACACACCTTTACATGAGCTGAATAAAATTCAGTGAATTAAATTCAAACCTGTGTTAAGCGTGCACCATCTCCTATTGAATTTAGTTTGACTGGATTCACGATCAACGTCTAAAGTACAATGTAAGTACGGCATCTGAACCAGGCCTTAGTTATTTTATGAACTCAAAAATGAGAAAATGATGCTGCAGTGAAAAGGTAAATTAATCCCTTTAGCCAAATAACCCAAGTGTTATTGAAATTTTCCACCAATAGTTTTACCACCACTAGGTGATTGGAGGCTTCCTTGTAAAATATTAGTTTATTATTATTATTATTATTATTATTATTATTATTATTATTATTATTATTATTATTATTATTATTATTATTATTATTATTATTATTATTATTATTATTATTATTTATTCTCTTGTATTCTTCACCATCTACAGGGATATTACAAACTCACAAAGTGACCAGTTCCCAGTTGGCTTGATAGCTCAGTTGGTAGAGCACTACACTGGTATCACAGAGGTCATGGGTTCAAATCCTGTTCAGTTCTGAATTCTTTTTTCGGCTTTAATTTCACAACTACTTAAGTGGTGTGTACAGCTGTGGTGATAAATCATGTCTTCATATTTGTATTATGTTAATATTACGTCAGTCAATTTTTTCTGAAAAATTCTACAAAGGAGCCCCATGAGAAAAATGACTATGAAAGAGCTACCTAGGACACATCAGAGGAAAAGCTTGGATAGGAAAACCTGGTAAAAATATGAAAAGAGTTTTGCAGGGAGTCAAGTCATTTCCGTCCTTTAAATTTACTTACTAATGAAGTTTTTGTTGAGTTTTTAAGAATGTCTTTTTATACTCACCTCTTCTGGTACTTTGAACTTCTTTAACAGGGCTATAAACTTTTGTTTAAAATTCTTTTGGTGCTAAATGAGAAAAAGAAGAATCATCTCCCCAAAATATTCACTAGAATCTGATGTTAAAAGGTAAAGTGTCAACATCAGCATTGTTTAACCCTAGATATTAACAACAACAATAACATGACTTGTTCACAAGTACAAACCTTTGCAGGAATTGTTATTTTTCCATGTCTTATTTTTCCCCCTTGTCTCTGTTCTACATCAAGAATATCCTACAAAAGACACAGAAGAAACAAAAATTTCAGTAGTTTTTACCATTCATGCAAGAACTGGCCTGTAGTATTAAAATGCCTGTCTTGATGCATACCAGGAGATCCCAAAAAGATGCATACCACCAATAACCAGGAGTTCCAGGTACATGTAGCTCCTGGATAGCAGCTTATAATTAGATGCAATTCAATCACCAACTGCAGTTGCCGACTTCCAAAGAGCAATGTCTTATAACTGTCCAGTAAATATCAAGCTACAAATGTTAGAATCTGCAAATGAATTAAATGGTACTTACAGCGTCTCCACCACTATCACTTCCTTCCTGGTCAGACAGAGAAAAGTCGTCATCATCATCACTAGAATTGTCATCACCATCGCCTGACATAAAAGAGAGCAGTTATTAACTAATTGAAATGAATGAATGAATACATGTACCTTTATTTTAAAAGTGTCAAACTGAAATAGCACTAAAGAAACACTAAATGGGGACACTATGAATAAATTAAAGTATTAAAACAGACCAAGAGAGCGGAAGCAAGACAAATTGATGCCAACTTCATTTCCATCAAAAGTTATTGGCTGATCAATGGTTTATACTCTTGCTTATTATCTTCAAAAACTACAAAGTATGCTGTGACAATTACCCTCAACACATGACAAATAATATCACTTGAAAACCATTACTAAAACAATCACCCAAGACAACTCTAAAAATTGGACCATCAACCTAGAAATCAAACTGCTGCACATGGGTGGAGGCATGCAGCTGACTCTCTTTAGGGAAAATTTCAAAGTAATTTTAAAAACCTGTATTGTGTGTATTGTGCCTAAAGTACAACAAAAACAACCATTAACACTTTCACTTTCTTTTTAATACCCTAGAGAAGCTTAATTTCAAGGGACATGCTTAGGTAAGATGATTCAAAATACCTCTTGCCGATGATCCAGTAAGCCTGTCTCCATCTGTTTCAACTGGCTGACTATAAACAAAACAAATCTGTCACTAACTAAGTTGCTTGGAATATTTTTAACACTCCTAAGGGGCAGTTATTTGATGGAAGAAAATAAGTGAATAAAAGAAAAATTTATTATGAAATTGACGAGGTACAATATCATTGTCCGCAGCTTCAGGGCAAAAAACTTTAAAACTTTTTCATTTCAGTCTTTCATTGGGACAGGGAATTTCCACTGTTTGGTTGTCATTGTTCACAAGTTTGCTTGACATTGTTTCTTGTATTAAGTTTTGTTTTCTCTGCAACTTAAACAACTATCATGAACTGATTTATGTGAATTTTTTTTATAAAAATATTGAAGTCTCTATTTACCTTATTAATAACTGATAGCACACTAAGCAAAAGATAATGCTGCATTGTAGTATACTGAACCTGGTGAGAGAGTTGACAGTAACTTGGGCAACTGGAACAGGACTTCCCTTCATGTACAATTTAAGCTGGTTGTCTATAGAGTGCTGAAGAACCTGGGTTGAAATCATTGGAAAAATATCAATGTTGTCAAGTCATTAATAACAAAATTAATAAACAGAAGTCTTGCAAAGCCATGCATATTAAAGCATGTGTCTAGTTAGTGAAATCATGAACAAAAATAAAAATTAATCAAACAAAGAAAACAACTACCACAGGGTAGACATGTCAATGACCAAGAGAAATTAGTGAAATTGTGTGATTAATTTTACTTTATGATCAGACATCATGTCCAAGCACCAAAATAACTTAACTTCCCTTAGTTTTGTTTCATTAAGATCATGTTGTTAGACCATGTTTGTTCTAAAACACATAAAAAATCACAAATCAATCAAATCTGCCGTTCATTTTGCTCAAATGCACTTGCATAAAATGATAAGTGAATTCTTGCTAAATATCATAGGGCATTGCCAAGTATTCTTATTGCTTTAAGTAGGTCAATGGATTGAGTCATAAAATTTTGTATGTGTTTGACCGACCAAATTTATTGTATAACATGTAGCCTTATGGTTAGTACGCTTGACTCCGGAGCAGGGTTTTAGCCAGATGGGCGTCCAGGCGTCTTGATAGCCTGGGAGCAGGCTCACCTTTGAGTCCTGCGCACGAGCGACAAAGAGCAAAGCGAGTGAGCCTGCCCTGATCTGTCTCATTTTTTCAATCTGCTTTCCCCTGAGCGAAGTTAAATACCATTGGTCAAAAAGAGGCCAAGGCACAAAAACTATCAATCTATTATGTTTGATGAGGAGTGATTAGATCCCCATGGAGCGGTAATTTACCGTACATTCTCACGATAAAAATGATAAAGTCGTCCACATTTGGATTCGGAGGACGAGTTGAATAAGAGCACGCATTACTGATGTTTTAAGGTAGCATCTCACCCCAAATGACCGTTCCGCGTTTGCACTGTTTTAAAGAGAGACATTAAATAAAAACCCTGACAAACTATATATTTTCTGAAAGCTTAATAAATGAAGATAACCATGTCGTATTTATTGAAAGAAAAAAGATAAATGCCTTAAAAATATAGTGATCGTTTTACGAAAGTACATGGCTTGCAATATTCAGTTCCTGTGCAGTCAGAAGTGATCACAAGGAAGAGACAAACATTGTGCTGAGTTCTTAACACCTTTGTCTCAAAAACTGTGTTGGCGAATTTTGATATCTTGCCTGGTTTGTTTTTTACGCCCGGTTACTGCGCTTTTCAATAACATGCGGACTTGAACATTCGAAGGTGGACTGACAAATGCGTTTTTCGCTGCCGTCAATCAAATGTTCGGTGGTTCCTCCCAGCTTACAACTACTGCCGAGCACTGTTTCGTTGTCTGAACTATGCACAACTATTTGATTACCACCCGCTCGGCGGTAGTCGGAAGCTGGGAGGAGCTGCTGAACATTTGATTGACGGTAGCGAAAAACGCATTTGTCGGTTGAGATTTGAATTTTAGAGTTTGCATGTTATTGAAAGGCACAGTAAACTTCAGGGTTCAAAAACATATCGCTCTTGTTCCTTTATTTGTTTAGAACTCTAGAAAGAACAAGAAAAACCAAAAACGCCAACACAGTTTTTGAGCTACATTATATAGGAACATTCTCCCCAAATTTGAGCTAAAAAGGTTGAAAATTCGCTGCATGCGAACTTTAAATGTGCGCCCAATTTTTGAAAAATATAGTTTCGAGAAAAAGAGCAAAACAGTTTCAGAGACGTTCTTCCGGTTGAATGAGATTAAAACAACAAGGCGTGAAAGTAATTACCTGCGGTTTACAAACAAACGGCTCAACTTACTTCATAACAATAGCGTTCAAACGTTGACACGACAAGATGTCAAATTAATACTGTTTCGTGGTTTTGTGGGAATTTGACAGTACATTTCAGTTCTACCAGGCATCGCTGTTGGTCGCTCGCTCTGAAGGTAAGTTGTTACTGTAGAATTGGAAGAGTTTCATCCCAGTTTCCCGAGTTTTCATTCCTTTGACTGGTAATTTGTATTATGAATAGGCAAAAACAATGCCTGACAACGTTACAAATGCCCAAAGAAGCAAAAAAGGAGAAAAAGGTAACTGGGACAAATACCACCACGAAGAAAGATGCGAAGCCAAACACGCAAGTGAGCAAATCACGCAACTACCACTGACTCCAGTGAAAGAGAAACTCAAAACGAAGTAATGCTTGCCGAGATGTGAGCAGCTGGGTAAGAATGGTAATAAACTGGATAGGAAACAATACAAATTGCTTTCTGGTCTATATGATCAGTACTGATAGCGCGAAAATATTGTTGCGTGGTCTGGTTGTGATGAAATTGCGTGTCGAAACAAGGATGATATGTAAGAAGAAAATAATGTGCTGACAGACTTTCACAGTGAGTTGTCAACATTCCATTAATGGCATTTGGTGAAGAAAACACTATTTTGCCCATAACTTATCGTAGAAACAATATTTTTTCGAAAAAATTTTCTTGAAACAAGGATAGAAGCAAGGTCTATCTTGCTATCGTTAAATATTTTTTTCCCAAAATGGTCTCATTTGGGGTGGGATGCTACCTTAACAAAGTTCCAGTCTATTACTGGTTAAATTTCAAACTAAAGAGGGAGCAGGAAATCAAGATGTATTTGTTGTGTTGCAGTCTGCATATGAGAAGAGTTAAATATTACAAACGTATGTGGCCCTGTTGGGATTGCAAGCGGGCAACAACACAACACGAACGCGTATGCTGTTAACCAGCATCACCAAAGACCAGACTGCATAAAGCAAGATTGCTTGGAATCAAGTGCTTGTCCTTGCTAGACATAAACTGTGACGGTTTTTCTTCATCAGCAACGTATATCAGGCCTGCATGTTGTTATGAAAAAGATTTACAATTTTCTCAAGAAATCTGAGCTTCCAATGTTCATAGTTCCAGTGAAAATTAGTTGGCTAATTTTCACTGCGGTTTCCGGGGTGGAAATGAAAAATTTGCGGAGATCAGAGCAGGCTCACTTTCTTGTCTCGCTGCTTCGTCGCTCGATGTCTCACTCCGCATGCACTTGTGCTTCAATTCTTGTCTCCACTCCAACGCTCGCAGGCTCGCGTCCTGAGGACGGCCACTTTTTAAAGAAAATTGTTTTGTTTCTCGTATGTTGCCTTATAAATTATTCTTTTGAGCAGGTCCTATAGTGCAATTTGGACACCCACTTTTCGAATCCTGTCTAAAAGCCTGCTCCAGAGCGAGCCCTTTCGGGTTCGAGCCCTGGTCGGGGACATTGTGTTGTATTCTTGGCGAAGAGACTTAACTCTCATAGTGCCTCTCTCCACCCAGGTGTATAAATGGCGTGCGAGGGAGTGACCTGTGATGGACTAGCATCCTGTCCAGGGGAAGTAAAAATACTTCTAGCTGCTTCCTGCTACAGAAACCAGGATAAGCTCTAGCGGCTATGAGCCAGTTTTAGCTCCAAGGCTTAACGTCAATATAGAGATATGAAGGACACGTGCCCTGGTACTCAATGAAAATTATCAAGTACTAGTAAACAGTGCAGAGAAATCCAGAGTGTCACTATGCTCATCTCACCTGTCCCATGTTAACAAGTCCTACTGCCAGTGTTTTAAAACCAAGAATGGTGCGATTCTTGTACTTCTTGCGTCTTTGAAGCATAATTTGAAGATTGTTTCCTGCCCTCTTCAGAAAGTGTGGGTACTGAACAAAAACAAATTGTCACTGAAGGAACATGAAAATACATGCATACCAGCTGTTACAACATTAAAGAAATTAAGACAATGAAATTAATGCTGCTAGTCCTGTAGAACATCATGTGCTTAGGAATGTGGATGCCCTGTACACTGTACATGTATGTGTTTGGCATGTTCTAGAAATCAAATATTTAATGACTCTATAGTCAACATAAATTAAAAAAATAAACAAATAGATTTATATAGTGCAATATCCACTAATGACAATGATAATGACTATGGATGAGAAACCTCACCCACATAATGTACTGCAGCTGTATCATACTTGAACATGGACATTGAATTTTCAAGATAATCACGATCAAAGAAAACATTACACATAAATCATTAAATACCAACCTGAAGAGAAAAAGACAAATCTAATTCAGTATCAATCAATCCAGTGGATGGAAGAACTATTTCATTGGATCTGAGTATCCTACGGGAACTCTGTAAACAGAATTTATTACAAGTGATCATGAATATATAGAAGATCATATATATTATTTGAACTGTAAAGAAAGATATGAAGACATGCTTGATCATCAGAGTTATGCACATAACTTAAGCAGTTGTGAAATTTAAGCCTGAAAACTTTAGGCCTGAACAAGATTCAAACCCATGACCTCCGTGATACCAGGGTATTACTCTACCAACTGAGCTATCACGCCAACTGGGAGCTGGCCACTTTGTTTGTAATATACCCATAGAAGGTGAAGCATACAAGTGAAAGTTCATATATTATTTGAACTGTGGAGAATGATATGAAGATGTGCAGTGATTGATCACCACAGTTATGTATTTTATACTTCTATATTTTACATGTTAGGTGTCCCCAATTAGCTACTGTTAGCTATATAGTTCTGACACTTATATAAAGTTTATGTATGGATGTATAAGGTATCATGGTAGGTGGATTTTTATGATTAATGTGAAAAATCTTTTTTTCGCTGTTCAAATTAAGAAGACTGAGAAAAATAATTTGAAAAAAGAAAGGACAAAAAAGCTTTTTTATTTTTTAAGATAAAGAGAAAAACTATTTTTGAATCTCATTAAACCTCTCAAAATTCACCGCCAGTTGTCACATGTAATGCAAATTGCGGCGTGATATTTTATTTGCGCTCCCGAACTGTTCTCAATCTGGTTATTTCATTGCAAGTTAGCTTTCATTCTTGTCAAATTTTCTTTATGTCAGGACAGAAACCTGCAAGAAAACTGCTTGCCTATTTTCGTCTCCAAAGAAACCGAAGAGGCAAAAATCTGGTGGAACCAGCAGGTTCCGCGTCGAACAAGATCTTTGGCTCCTGATCTGAGCAACCCTGGGTCACATTGTTTTGAACTAAGAAGAATGGTTGAAGGAACTCAAGGACACTAGCCCCACCAATGAAGTGAAGGTCAAAATACAACAAGTGCTAGTCGCACGAAATTGCTGGAGAACGGATGCGATTTCGAAACTTCCACAACGAGAGAGTCAAGCACAGATGTAGATGTAGACGATGTAGACCTCGGGATTTCCTCTTTTTGGCTTCACAAGGCATGGTTTCATGGTTTTCATGGAGAACGAAGAAGTCTTAACTCGAACAACATAATACCAATGCTACTGATGAATCTTCTTAGTAAAAGAAATAATCACGGCATTTTAAATACAAACCTGTTTAAAGCTCTTGGTTGTTTTTTGCATCTCGGATGATTTCACTGCAACATAGACGTCTGTTTTTTACAAAGTTGTCATGACCCATTGTTGTGGTAAACTGACCCATGCCGATGTCTGTCAGTGTGGAGGGAACTTTTAACACCTAATCATACCAATCTCGTAAAAAGTTTTAATTTCGTCTTTTTCTCGATAAAATAGAACTGCATATAAGGATGAACTTTTTTAGTTCGTTTACGCGCATCTTCCAACGGAATTGGCTGAAAATCGGCAGGTATGTTCCTCGTTACCTCCTTCGAAAAAGGGTGTCAGGATTTGTTTAATTTCGCTTCCGTTTCAGAGTTATGGCCTCTTTAGAAGGAAACACCTGCGTTCAGGATATCAAACTTCAGGATGGAGTAGAAAAAAAACCAAACCACCTCTGGAAAATCGCCAACACCCTTTTTGAGGGTGATGTGTGAGAAAACATTTCTGATGTTAAATGCAGCGCTCCGATAATTCATACACGGAAGTGAACCAGTTTAAGCAAAGCAGTGTTTCTGGGTATTTCTTTTCATATCACTGCAACAATAACTTTTCAGACAATTTCAAAAAATATGATTGTATTCTATAACTATTAAGCTTTCAGAAAATGTATACATGTAGGTTGATGGGGTTTTCTTTCAAAGCACCAGTGCAAGAGGGCAATTTCCAAACACTGTCAATCCATCTACCATGATACCTAAAGCCACTGAACGTTGAAAATGAGAACTAGGCCACTTGGCTGAGAGTGTTAGAAGGGGTGGTGGTCGCACAGTCAAACCCTTTCCCTAGTTTCTATTGGTTACATTTGTTGGTGGTGCTTCTGAGTTCAACTCCTAGGTACACTTTGTAAATATCCAACTGGTCTGCCTCCTGTCAGTTGGGAATTTTATCAATATTGTTATGCTTATAAGTTATGTTGTATTGTATAATGTAAAATTTGTATCAGAACTTGTCAATACTGGCCCTGAGAACCCTCACTGGGGAACGGTCAATGAGGATACATTTTTATTATTATTATCAGTACTCTTTTACAATTATTGTAAAAGAGTACTGTTGAGGTCCACAAAACGCATTTTTAGTTCTTACTTGTCCAAAATGCCAAGAGCACTTTGTTTACTGAACTGAATCAGTGATTCTTTTACAATAGAGCCAAAAAATCATTTGAAAAACAATCCACTCTCTGATTTCAGGGCAATATTTCGCCAGAAATATTGTGCATTGAGCTATAACTAAAGAAATATTTCAGTAACGCATTTATTTACCTGCATAGAGACTGAAATAATAACTTCTGTTAAGCCTGGCTCCAGTGGCTTTAGGAGTTCCAATCGTGTTAGTGTCATGGTACAGAGCCTAAAGTACAAGCACATTCAAGTCAATACATACAGGGTGCCGCTCTTGACTTTTGCACCAGTAAATCACATAAAAAAGAATCAGTTATTCCATTTAAAAGGATCATACCGGCTTTTTGGTGGGAAAAACTAAACTGTTGGACAAACTAACAAATAATTAAACATTATATCTGGGTTTATGCTTGTGAGAAGTGATGTTGTACAGGATATTGCATACTACCTTGTCACTATCACTTTTTACCTGTGCTCCTCTTAAAACTGTCAAGGTCAGGCTGGAAATTTTTTGTTCAAAATTTCTAATTCTGAGGGTGTGTATATTTTAACAGAAAATTTGGAGTTCACTCAAGTTAAGCTGCAAAAAGGATCATAATCTTTATATGCAGTTAAATGCAATTTAACGGAGTTAACAACAAGGAGCACAAGTTTGTCCCGCGCGGTCAGCAGTTTGTTATATATGCGCATGCGCCAGGATTCCTCGTGCTATTGGTCCATAGGGTATTGTAGTGTTTGGATGGCATTTTAGTCAGTGTTTTTCTAGCGCTGACGTTTCTCCTGAGCGTGGGGACTCCTTGGAGGCTGTCTCCCCTCCCCTGTCCCTCCCTTTCTTTCCACTGTTTTATCAGTGTGACGAGTGCCTGTGTTTTCTCTTTCCATGTGGGGGCTTATGGCTGGGTTGCCTGGATTTGCCAGCCATGAGAGCAGTCTCCATCTGGGAGCTGGCAGCCAATAGTGGAAGCTCCTGGATGTCTCAGGCACCCAACCTCCACTTTGCAAGGCAGTTGTTAACATGTGGGTTGTGTTTGTAGTTGATACAATGTGTACTCTGATTGGCTGCTTTTAGGGCATCATTCTCTTGTAAAGCCCATGGGTCAATTAAAGGTCTATAAACCAAAGCAAAATGTTTAGACTTCCCAGAAGTTGACCTCACGAGTTTCAGGGTGGAATGGCTAAGTGAGCAAAGTGATCTGCGAGGTTTTAGGCTGCGAAGTGGCCAAAAGAGCAGTGAAGTCGCTGTTCATTGTTCTGAACAATCTCCTATGTAAGACCTTGAAATGCCATGGAAATGTAGGTTCCAGACTTGATCTTTCATAAGAGAAATCAGCAGAACCACATGCGGCAAGATTCTTTCATAAGCAAAATCAGAGGAACCACATGCAACAAGATCACTCCATTGCTATTGCAAGTATTCTCTCCATTTAAACCATGCCATAGCTAGCTCTAAGTCAAACGTTTCCTACTGAAGCTCAGGTTGGGCAGAAATAAGCAAATCTCTTCTGGACGGATACACCTCTACTGACTTGCACTAGTAGTCGAACAATATAGAATATTCCGTCTTCGAGGCTTAATTGCTTTCGCAATCAATCCCGGTCAACCGTAAGTCACGTTTCATTGACAGTTCCATCCCCAAAGAATATTCATGGCTGCAACTCTGATTGGTTCAAGCACAGAGACCCTTTTTTGGATCGCTAAAATTGGTGCCAATCAAGTAGGAAAAGTCCTTCATCTGGTGGGTACCAAATAAACAAGACAAAGGACTTTTTTAAAAGCCTACAGAAAGTTATATAAATAACAACTTATTAACCTCAACTGTTCCATATCTTTATGGAGGAAATCTCACACCTCAACCTTTCTATAATTACAGAGAAATTGGTTTGAGATTTTCCTGTAAAGGCCTCATGCTTTGTTTACAAGTATGTGTTGCTAGTAAATTTATGGCTTGCCTTTACTTCAATCCCACCTCATGCAGGAACAAACATATTTCAAATATACTATGTAGTCCAGATACATGTACCAAGCCATTGTCTTAGTGTAAAGTAAAGCCAGTCCAGCACACAGACATCAGAAAATAACACAGGTCCACAAAGGTATGGGTTGCACCAGGAGCCTATCACCTGGAGCCTCCATCTCCCATACAAACCCTATGAGACAACCTTTGCACATATCTTTCTATTTTTAGAAACTATGGGGCTCTTAGATTCGTGTGCACTATATGTCATACAGTGCAATATAATACAATACGACACAGCACAACTGAACACAATTTACATTACAATGCACTATGCAATATGCTTTCTCGGGAATTTATGCTAGCCTGGGGTGAAGACTGTTCTAAAAATAGAAAGATACGTGCAAAGGTTGACTCAAGGATATATGGGAGATGGAGGCTCCGGGTGATGGGCTCCTGGTCACACTTAGGAAAAGTTCTCATTTTTGCCGGCTAAAAAACCGTAACTGGAAAGGGAAACTATTAGACAGAACCTGACGGTCGCACTAGTGGTAGTAGCCAGACACCACACACATGATATCGATCAAGATCTTTACCGAAACAAGCACGCATTGAAGGAGTGCTCATAGTTATGGTAATTCTTCTTCTGTTTGTTCACCTTAACCTGGAGCAGTTCGTTGTCTTTTTTCAATGGGCAGACAAACGTTTGACGGTTTTAACAGAGGCAATGATCTGGGAAAGAAATTGACATGGACAAAGACTAGCTTGATCACAACATGCATGATCACTGGTCAGTTCCTTTTCCGGTCCAGTCGTGGTTTGATCTTTACTGATACGATGTAACAATACCAGGAGGGTTTTTTCGTCAGCAGCTCCGAGTTACAAGAAATTCATTCAACTGCATTTTAAACATCCTGGGACACTGTTTAGTACGGCAGCCTTCTCACTTGAGAGAACCATTGCCACCAGAAGAAAATTTGCATTCGGACTCTTTCGCCTAGGTCGTCATGGTATTCCATGCTATTGCTGTAAAGACTTTGAAAACCTTAAAATTGTGTAAGATTATAATAATAGCCACACCCGTTCATGATGAAAGACTGCAAACTAAAACTGAACTTCCCGCGCGTATGTTGAGGTCCTTTGTGCCACATGGTACGCGGAGGATAGGTAACAGGTAACAGGTCCCGTGCGTACTGATTGTGTTTCGTGTTACGCTGACAAGCCTGCCCCACCCAAGCACTACATTTTGTCGGTTTACAAAGTTTTTGCCATAGCAAAAAAACCTGGGGTTGCACTAGGCAAAAGACCGCGATGACAGATTTCTGCTAGGGTTAGGGTAAAGGTTTTCCAAGTGCAAAGATTTTCCAAGTGCGACCCATACCCAAGAGACAATGCTCATGTCCATCATATCATATTTTCTATGTAAAGAATGTGGTTCTGCTATATTTTCTACAGTTAAAGAGGACACAGTGATTATTTAAATAATTTTACAAGCAAGTATTTGGTGACATCAAGGAATAAATGTCACTTGAGCTTTCCACAAGACACAAAAGTTCTTATGCGTTGGTTTGTATTTAAATTAATATCCACATATCAAAATAACCATGTAAAGCGCCAAATAATTATTACAAATGAGGAAAACTGATAAAACAATGAAAGCCTTCTTGCTGTAAAGCTCAATTTCCTTGCACAATAATTATTATAGATGTCAACTGTGTTGAACATCTGCTTGTTAATTTCAATATTTATTACAATAACATTTGTCATGTTTTTAAATCACACAAACCATACAATCTATTTTAGGCAGTAGTCAGATCACATCATTATCATATAAAATCATTTTCTTTAATTAAAACTGGAAATTTTGAAGTTTTGATATTCTCAACTTTCAAACCTGAAAGGACCCTTAATTCAAGGGATTTGAAAGTGAAAAGATTTAGAAATAATTTTAAGCAACAGAGTTTTCAAATCACTGTACTGGAATACAAAACCAAACAGTTTTTAGTGATATTAATAATATGAGCTTTATAAAAAGCCAGATCTTTTGGTTTCCTTCGAAGACCCAAAAATATAATTCAGTCACCTATGGTGCTAAATCTCAAAAGAGGATTAAGGAAATCAAACATTCTTTTCTTAAAACTCTGCCAGATGTCTATCCTCAACAAAACCATTATTAGCTGGAGACGTAATTTGCATACACACAGATCGCTCTCGGGTTTGTGTAATTTCTTCCAACGATTTAAATACTTTAAAATCAACAAATCTTATGCATAGAATCAGAGCCCAGTGTCTAAAACCTACATTAAAAAAAATACTTAAACGTTTCTGTGCATTGGCTACATTTGACGATATTTACAGCAGCATGCAACGCAAGATCCTAATCGGACATTTTCCTTACTTCGTCCAAAATAAACTTGAAATTTAATTATTTCCAAAAACTTTATAGTTTTCGTTTGAGCCTTCCTTCACTTGACTCCCATGTCAAAAAATGACCTCGCTTTAATAATCACGCTCCAAGTTTTCAAAGCGTGTCATACCTTGATATGTGTCAACAATAATCATAAATTTGCATTTTTGCACTTGAACCAGATCTTATGTTTTGCGAAATTCAGAACAGCAGAAAGATTCTCTGTTTGCTCAGGTTCAGGCACACAAAGCGAAAAGCTATAACGCTTATCTGATTTAATTTGAAGGCGATGAAGGCGAAAATTAATGCTTGATCTCTCTTATTCGCTTTGTCGTGATCTTTGTTCCTTGATGAAGTTCGATCCAAATCAAAATTTCGTATGAGCTCTTGCGTGGCAAGACATAGCAAAAATAATTTCATAACTGTGGATAACTCCAATGCAAATAAATTTGCTAATCAAAGGATTTAAGTTAAGATGTGCAAGTTTTACGACCACATAGTTTACTTCAAAAATGTCACCACCTCGATCGAAAAGCCTCCAGACGCAACGTGAAAAATATGTCATATTGGCGATGTAAGATTGCAAACTTCCAGAATACTTTCACAACAGCACGTGCTCAGATGTGACTATGTTGCACTAACACGAATGTTTTAACTGACAAATAAAGATTAAAGATTGAAGCATTTCTTTGACTCCACTCTGTGATATTAAAAAAACTTCGCTTTTTAATTTGTGTGGAGACTAAGAAAAATCTAATTATTAGAGAGTACCAGTGCAAGCTCTATGCGAAGCATTTCAACAGAGTACTACAAACTAACCTTCGGGAAACAACTGTCAACTGAACATGCTGTCTTAACAATATTTGCAAGTGCTTTGAAACCCACCAATACGTTTAAAACTCACTCACCGCGGTACACAATTGGGCGATGTTCTTTCTACTTCCCAAGTGGCAAATAATTTCATTGGAACTGGTCTTTG
>JAHPZR010017527.1:30000-45000 GCA_019787425.1 Platygyra sinensis
TATGAAACAAATGTGTTTCAGGATTCACTTGAGAGCGCAACTTGGGAAACCTCAGTTCCTCTCAAAGACATTGTGCCCGTCATTGGAGATTTCTACGAAACCGCACAGGAGAATTTGAATAAAACAAATTGTAATCCAAATCCAAAACATTTGACAGCGCAAAACGGAAAAGGGATTGAAGCATTGTTATATCAACAAGTTTCCCGCTGGGTTTTGAAGCATAACTGTTACTTTTCTCTCAAAATATCAGACGAATTCCTCAAACTCGCCCAAAAAGAAACGATGAAAGTGAGGATGGTAATACATTAAAGGAAAATTATTTCGGAAGGATACGACTTCAAAAATTTAGGCTTATTTTCATATGCGTGATCTAATTTTTTCACAGAGGTTACGTTTTGTTTTGTTGAGAACTTTCAATTCACTTTAATTATGACGCTGCAATCGCACGGGCGAAAAGATGTCTATTAAAGACTGCGACTAGACCAATAACAAGTTTCATCAAACAGTAGGCAACAGTTTTATCAGTGAACTATAAAATAGAGGGTTATACGTGGCGGGCGTTCTATTTTGCTATTGAGTGCAGTGAATTCTTGGGTTAGGACAGTAGTTAGGTCAATTGCAAGCCAATAGTGTTTTATTATCCATCTTCCGACGTGTCGATAAAGGTAACTTGCTTGTTTTAAAGACCAGTTGGTTGGTTCGCAAATATGGCGAAAGTGCACTGTTCTCATGGAATCAATAGCTGGTTTTTATTAATAACTTGTATTACATCTGACAGAGAAATCAAAGAGCCATAATTTAGCTGAGTGGAATTTTGAGATGAAACATTGTAACACGGTAATGCAGGAAGTAATTCTTACTAGTAGTGAGTCCAAACAAGCAGGTTTTGTTGACGTACTTCAATATAAGCGACGATGTTCTGCCTAAGCTGATTTTATATCTAAAATTGTTGTCATGTTATTTTTATCTTCGTCGTTTGTCAAACTGTATTAATTTTTCTAAACAATCAAAGACCATTATTAGTACCATATCATCTTGATGCACCACAGACTGTTTTATCAACTTCCTCAACTAATTCATCACCCAAGAAATCTTTGATTATCTATTCTGGTTACTCGATTTGATTACTGCCCTCGTTTAAACGATGCATGTGGACATTTGGATCGGAGATCAGTTTTTTCATGCCGAAGAGCTGGAATGGATCAGGGCCTTTGCGTGGACTGTACATAACGAAAAATAATCACATCCAAAGCGAGGTAAACGTATCAAATATTGAACCGAGCAAATTCAGGTTGGTATCAGGTCTGTGTAAAACTTTAAGGCTATTATATTTTGCCACATACGTACCTTTGGAAGTAATTTCATTGTGCCAATGTACAGCCGAGGGTCTTGACAGACACAGTCTCCAAACATACCCAGTAGAAATGATTTTCTGGATGCGTGAAATCCGCAAGTTACTCGCCGCTGATCGTGCAGCGCGCATGTATGAATATAACAGGAAAAACCGCATGGACTTCACAAATGTAAATCTCTCTTGCGTTATATCCTGGTTAAAAGACCAAAGTGTAATCTGCACTAATTTCGGAGCATTTCATGTATCAGTGCACACGTTCTGTAGTGAATCCGACCGTATTGTTATTGGATGTTTTCAGCGTCTTCTATGTCAAGACTAAGATTGAGCTAGACTTTTCAGGGGATGTTCAATGTTAATAAAAATACTTCGGAAAGAATGAGTTTTACATTCATTCCACAACTGGATATAATAACTCCATACAAGTTACATAGTAAACACCAGGACACTTAATGCAAACTGGATCTTTAACAGCAAACTTCAAACGCGATCTAGTTCTGTACTAAGGCTTTCTTATTTCGATTATCCACGGGTAAAAATAGTTTTTAAGTGGAGTGGAATTTTGAATCTGCATATTGATCACTACAGCTGTGGGAAATACATTCATGGACGCTATGAACAGCTGATTGCAAACTTTAAATATTTAAGAGATATAATAATTCCCCTCTCCACGGCAGCACTTCTTTTATTAATTGAAACAAAGAAAAGAAAACGATTTATAGATAAATAACAAAACTTGCCTGTCACTAAAACCCCACAAACAAAAATACAACATCCAGTTTCTGTTTATTAACCGTTAGTCTCTGCTTGAAGCCAAGTTTAAAGGCTTGCCAGTGTAATTTAGCATAAAAGACAAATTATTTTAATTTATTCAAAGTAGATGACAGCATCGTTACAAAATTAATTACGAAACAATTAACACCGTAACATTATCATCACAAACCGGTGTTAATTAAAATTCTGTCTAGTCCGTCTATAATTGAAGAATAGAAAAAGGGGAGACACTTGTGAGTCTTGTGAAACCACAGACTCAATTGAAGACGCAGAACATTCTTCGGTTCAGTAAAATCTAAAAGATGTTACCGTTAACGACATTAATGGCGAAATTTATACAGGTTTTCGAGTACAAGCCCCTTTAGTCCATTTATTTAGAAACGAAAGCCGAGACCAGCTTTATCATCCCTTTCTCGCGTTTCCACTTAAGTTTGATTGGTGCTCAGAATGGCATACTGGTTGCCTCGATCCCTGAAAGCATCTGCATGTTGAAAAGTCGACAGCTCTTAAGCTTCCACTGCGTCCACTTGGTTTCCGCGTCCATAGAAGGGAAAGTTGGTATTAACTTTGCTTGGTCGCATGATAAAAAGAAGCCCGACGAATCCTAGCAAATGTATCAAAGGATTCAGCAGGCGAAAGAGTGGTAAATATTTTAGTTGTTGCAATTCGTCAAACAAGGTGGAGAACGTTAGGGCAGAGAGTGGCGGAAAAAGGAACCAAACAGAATAAAAAAGCTTGAAGTAATTGTAGAACTTCTTCTTTTCGGGATGTCTTTGGATTGAAAACTCAGCGCCATAAATGAAATACGCCCAAGCCAATGTTCTCAAACTAAGAAGAGCAATGTCCACAATGCGTTCAAACGGGATGTGTGATGTTTCTGAATCAAAGAACTTTTTGAAAATGAATAGAATTTGGTTGGTTAAGATGTAGAGCCAGAGGAAAACCTTAAGTCTCATGTGCTTCTCGCGGTCGAAATTAGCTGTTGTGATTATCCAGCCGTTTGCCAGCAGAATGAGTAGAACAACAATGATAACATCACTTGTGGAATAAAACACTTCAGCGCCGTTCTGCAAAGGATGAAGTGGCATACCATTGCCAATGTACTGTGTATAGTAGATCAAGTCAAACACCTGAGCGGCTACTTGACAGGATAAAGTCATCATAAAAAGCTTGTACGCCCGATGGAGTTTATCTTGGTCAAGAAGCTGGCGTGCGAAAATTAAACCGACTACAAATAGCACAATAATGCCTGCAAGGGGCAGTGCTTTATATTCGAGACTATGCATTTCTTCAGCCGATAAGTGTCTCTCCCAAGAGTCTCCGTTCGTGAAAGTAAACTCATAGGAAATATCTAAACCGTTGGTGCTATAGCAATGACTTAACACGAAGAACAACCATCGATCACGTGTCGATTGGAGCCGAAGTTTTCCTGAGCATTTCCGAAGGTTAGTGGCGTTGTTTGAAGAACACAGTGTGGAAAGGTTTCCAGTATCGCTCGAAACGTTGGGCGGTACATTTTGGAATGGAAGCATACCTTCAGCATAAGACAGCTTGAATGAACAATCCATGTCTTCATTAGAGGAAACAGATTCATACGAGTTGTGCGAGTAATAAGCGAGGCTCGGACAACATTCATCCGTTAGCGAATATTCCACGTTATATATTAACTGGCCTATATCTTCGACGAAGGAAAAGTCAGAAACCAGCACCCACTTCTGACCGTTACTGATACTTCCGGATATATATTTTCCAGAAACGAGGCCAAAGATTGATAAGAAAAGAACGGAAGCCAAATAAATTCTTCGCATTCTTTGCGGATGAAATCTGTCTGCCAAGGATTTCGAACACTATTAAACGCCCAAAATGAGTTCATTAATTACACGTCACAATAAGAACTTAATTTTCTTGATGAATCCAAATTACTAAAAGAAATACAATAGTTTTATCTCCTTAAAATCGTGTAATGGCGAAACTACATGGCAATGCTGAAATATACCCGTCTCTGTGAACCCGGCTTAGTCGGGAAATCAACTCATGGCTGGATCGAGTAAATTAACCGGCTGCGCGCGCATCACACAGGCTCAGAGAAAGAGATCTCTAGTTTCACTCAAAGCAGATCAAATCGTAGTATCCAACAACGGAGCCATCAAATCCGCCAGCAAACCCCCCCGAGGGGGTACTCCCAGGAAAATTGGGTGGGGGTGTGGGGCCCGCTTCCTAAAACCCTTATTCTATTTATGACCAAAATCTGCGATATTCCCTACCCTATTTATGACCTGACCAAAATTCGAAACCCTATTTATAACCTGAACCTTATATCAAAATCCTGTTTCAGACCTGCCTTATAACGGGATCTCTGGTTCAGACCAATGTTGAATAACCGTTAACATAATTTGTGAAGGGCTTTTGTTGCTTTTCTTTTCGATAATGATGAAAAAGTGTCAAAAGTGGCTTCTAAGTTTAGGAACATACCCATCGTAGGGCTAGAGTACAAAAACCATACCCTATATTTATGACCAAAATGGCCGAAGTCAGCTAAAATCGATACCCTATTTATGACCAAAACGACTGAAAAACCCTACCCTTTGGGGCCGCCCATACCTATATAACCCATATAAGGGAGTACCCCACCCCCGGGCCAGCAACTTTCCTGCAGATATCTAAACAGTCTCACAGGCACATATTCCCTGCGTTAAGCAGTTAGCAGAGTACGCCATAAGTGCTGAAAGGTGAATCTTGTTCCCAGGGTTTTTCCAAACTCTTAGAGAAAAGCGCTGAGAACGAGATTACTAATTAAAAGGCAAGTACAGACATCCGAATCAAAGAAAAGTCAGTCTTGACCAGTTTACGTCACCCTGGTTTGGATGCTGTCGCATTTTTTCTGAGCATAACGCACACTAAACACTGTGCTAAACTGAATACAGTAAAAATAAGCTCAGAAAATTTACAGAAGTAGCAACAACAAATATGGGACGCGGGCCTTGAATTCGATGGCTTTCGAACTGAAGCAGGGTTAGGGTTAGGGGTCGCATGGCAAAATCCTTACAAAGAAAAAAAAAATTATTTAAGAAATATTATTTAAGCGATAGCAACCGCGTACCATGTTTCTATTGTGTTTCAGCAGCTTTTTCGAGTTTCTCCCAAACTTTTGCGAGATTTCCTAAAACACCGTGACGAAAAATGCCGCGACGAAAAAAAAAGAAATAAAAAAAATTGTTTACTCTGATCATCAAAATGGAAATTCTCTTTGCTCTCGTTATCAGTACGTTAACAGCTCGTGCTAATTCTGTACGGGCTCGCAAATATCGGACTTTTAGAGAGCGCTTCATTTTAATGAACAGTTTCCTATGATTCACTGTAATAATTTTAAGATTTAGGGCTGGTTATTGTTTATTTATTGATATAGTTAGAATGTTAGTCATTAATTGATCATGTATTATTTATTCATTTATTTTTTTATTCATTTGACAACTTTACATTTTTCTCGGATATTAGCATGACTGTATTGCGAGGGGCCTAATCAGCCTAATCAGCCTCATCAACCTCATCAGCCTAATCAGCCTCATCAGCCTCATCAGCCTCATCAGCCTCATCAGCCTCATCAGCCTCATCAGCCTCATCAGCCTCATCAGCCTCATCAGCCTCATCAGCCTCATCAGCCTCATCAGCCTCATCAGCCTCATCAACCTCATCAGCCTCATCAACCTCATCAGCCTCATCAACCTCATCAGCCTCATCAACCCGAGTTGAAATAAAGTTACTTACTCACTTTCTTACTTGCCACAAATGATCATCGACCAAAAATAAGGAATGGCATGAAGTTATATCACGGGAAGGTGAAAACATATATAAAATTACAAACTTAAAAACATGTTTTATTAGTTTGCAAGACATACAGCTGCTATTTTGTTCTTCGAAAGGTGTTGACTTAGAACTGAAACACATACTTGTAAACATCCTCAACACTGACAACAACAACAACAACAACGACATGCTCTATTTTCTCTAAATTCTGATTATGGTGCTACTCGCAAGCTCCGCTCACTCCGCAGCAAACATTTTGGTTAATCTCAACCTCAACCGCGTTCTTAGAAAAAAAGGTTCTTATATGGAAAAAGAGATAAGAAATAAATTTGTCCAAAACGTGGAAGAAAATTAGAACGCTGTACACAAGGTGCTTTACAGAGTGATGAAGCGTTGTAGGTCTACTCAGATGACAGCGTCTTCCGGCTATAATAGTTGCTTCATGGTTAGATTTTAGTTTAAAACTTTAAACGAGTGACGTCAATGGCTGATAAAATTTGTCTTAACTATAACACCGAAATATCAATGTTTAGTCAAGGAGGATATGTAGCATATGTTGCAGTGAATCTGGTCATAATTTTACTGAGAATTGCAGAGAAATGTAAGCCAAGTCATGTTTTGATGGTTGGGTACTGCAATTCATAGCATCGAAGTTAGCGACAAAAATTAATCGAAAGTATGAAGAAAGCAAGTTGTGAGCCATTACAATTATTTAATTTGGTTTGATAAAAAAGCCGCCGCAATTACATCTACAACTAAACAAAATACACAATGTTTTCACACGTTATTGCAACTGTGCATGGGATGGTTTTTCTTCCACTTTTATCTTTAACCCGCAGTGAATTTCATCTGTTCTGTTTCAAAATATATTTCTTAGAATTTGTACTCGAACAAACGAAACAATCAGTTACAAACAACATAAACATCTTAAATCTGAACATATCATATTTGCAAAATATCTCCCATTGCAAGGCCAACGCTTAAAAATACATAGAAAGAAAATTCAGAAAGCGTTGCATGTTCTTGTTGCCGCGGGAACTTCTTTGCGAGTCTTTTTTTGGTTGTTACATTTTACTCAGTTGCGACCAGGTTTTCATATAGAATCAATCGACTCACTGCTTATTTTGGATTCTTTCAGTGTGATTGATTGTACGTTGTTCCATCACGTGTATTTTCTTGAGTGGCGCAGACCTTGGTGTTCCTTGTCTCACTGTGGCCACCTTAGTTAACACCGTTTTTTCCAGTGAAGGTGTCCATGCAGTTGTTGCCTTTACTTTACCTTTAAGTGGTTGTAAGTGATTAGTTTTGTATAGATTAGGAAGAGAATCACTCAGTCTGTCCCCAGAGAGCACTAAATCAGCTATGCGGCTTCTGTTTAACCCTCTGTGCACTGCTGTGTTCATATCATGCTCATCAAATCCATGATTGATGCTTCCTGTGTCTCTTTTACTCTCGGCATCAGCAACGCTCGATGACGAGGCATCTCTGCGTTTCCTTTCCCGGTATCTCCTGACCGCGCGTGTGATAACTCTTGCAGCGACAATCTCGCGGTTTTTATCCATTGTGGTGGTAGTCTGACGGTAATGTGATACAGCCGGAAAAACAGCTCGAAATCTTTCCTCCATTCGCTTCATTAGTAAGTTAAATTCTTCGGAATCAAACTCTTCGTAGCCAGTTAAAACTCTCTTTACCAAAACCTGCAGCAAGTGCAGACAGTAAATCTTGTCGTCTTCGTACAGTGGTATATTCAGGAGCGCGCATGCGGCCTTGTTTGGTTGTTTTATTCTCAGGTTTCCCTCTAAAGTGTGCAGAAACTCCGACAGATCTTTATAATAAATGTATTGAGTACTGTCTGGGTCATACAACATCCAGTGTTGATAGAACAAATCTATGTCCTCTCTGGTAATTCCAATCTTTTCTTGCTCCATGACGTTGTTATAATTCTCCAGTATTACAGCAACATACATGTTGATAAGAACTAGAAAAATAATTACAATGAAGCTTGAAAAGTAACAAACTGCGATCCAGCCATTCCCACAGTTGCCATTCGACAGCCCTTCATAATTCGGATCACAATCTGGTGGCTGGATCATCAATGGTTCTAAAACATCGTTCCAGCCTGCCGCAGTCATAAGGCGAAAAATCAACACCATTGAGTTCAAAAACGTTTCAAAATTTACCACGTCATTCAAAGCGCCTGTCTTCTTGACATGCGCAAAGAAGGACATTCCTATGATAGCGTAGATGAACATAATGAGAAAAAGTATGGCCCCCACATTGAACAGCGCTGGCAAGGAGATTATAAGTGAGAACATTAGTCGTTGAATGCCTTTAGCTTTCTCGAAGAAGCGGAGAAGTCTGCCAACTCTGAATACGCGAACAACACGTAAGAGATTAGGTGTTATGATGATGCCTGTCTTGTTAAGGTTCTCCACAAGTATACCTGCAAAGCAATAAAAAGATGACTTTTATTAAAGAGGCTTGGAGGTAGGGGTATTCTAGGTCAAGTTTGTGTCAGACCAGTGGCCCATACAGCCAGAGCTTATCCAGTCTTCTGTAGCATGAAGCGATTAGGAGTATTAATGATGGTGGTCCATCGTAGGGTTCCCCCACTATTAGATTACCGGTACCCATTTACACACCTGGGTGGAGAGAGGCACAGTGAGAGTAAAGTGTCTTGCCTAAGAACACAACAAAATGTCCCTGACCAGGGCTCGAACCCAGACTGCTCGATCCAGAGTCTAGCGAGCTAGTCATCAGGCCACTACCCCTTGTTATGTTTAGACCACCTTTAAAACAAAATAAAACTTATAAAAAAGCGATTGGAACGACAGACTGTAAAGGAAAGGAAAAGAAAGATAGTGCAATACCTCGGCAAAATGAACGTGGATACGATTTCTGTTGATGAATATTTTCTTTTAAATTTAACCTTAGAGAATATTCAGTTTGACATTTGGACCTCGTGATCTTCTGGCCCCGGTTGTTCGAAGGCTGGATAACGCTATCCACCGGATAAATTGCTATCCAGTGGATAAGTGTTAACAAAACAAACCACGCTATCCGCTGGTTAGTGATTTATCCAGTGGATAGCGTTATCCAGTCTTTGAACAACCGGGGCCTGGTAAATTTCACATCTAGGTAGAGAACAACAACTAAAATAACAGCCTACAAGAAGGTGTGAGTTTCCAGTAACTAGTCCGTAGTCATTGGCAACCAGACACTTGTAGGATAAAGCATTTGGAAGACGATTCCTTGCATAAAGAACCTCGATATACACAATTATTCCACAGTTTGAATGAAACAGAATTTATATACTAGTGATACAACGCTTTCGTGTGGTATACCGTGGACTATCCCAAGAGTCAGTTGTATTTTCTCGTATACGACGAGTGTGTATACCAAGAAAATACAAGTGACAAGTGGAATATTCCATGGTATACCACGAGTGAGCGTTACATAACTATTTTATATTACGCCATAGAAATACAGTGGCTAACAGAATCAATGCTCCATATATGTGACGCATGATGCGCAATACACGTGGCGCATGATGGAGACTGGAGATTGGGTGTCATACCGTCAAATGTAAATGGCTTTCTTGTATTCTGATTGGCTGTATGTTTATCGTATGGTATTAATATTTCTTTATTCTGACAATTTCTTACCTACTATCGACAATACGACAATGACGAAGTCAAACACATTCCAGTGTTGTTGAAAATATCTCCATCTCAGAGCGATAATTCTTAGTATCGCCTCAATGATAAATATACAGGTGAATACGATGTTGAAGTATTGTGATGGACGCACAGAGCGATCTCTTGTTAAGAAGAAACACAATGTAATGTCTTATATGTTACCAGAAAGGCTACTATAATGAATTAGTAGAATTCTACTAGTATAATAATGCAAATGCTGTAATCTGATTGGCTGAGCCATTACACACTATCAGCCATTAGTGTGCAGTGGCTGGAGCTCGTTTACGAAATGCCCAAAGTTTTTTCCGTTTTGCCAAAGTTTTGTAGGAAAATTTGGATGAAAATGGATGATTAAGATCTCGACAAGACTAAACGAAGGACATTTACGGTTTCTTGACTTAAAAAAGGTTGAAATTATTGAAAAAATGATGCGCGCGCGTGCACGACTTCAATTTTAAATGCCAATTTAGTTCGGGCGATCTTTTTAAGGTGCAAAGTTTAATAATAAGTCGAAAAATAATTGGAAATCGTTATCTGAAGTAAACTTTAGTAAGAATTCTACTAAAACAATTAGATTATTCGCTCTCGATTTCTATGAGGTGATAGTTGATTCGGCCTTCGGCCTCATCAACTATCACCTCATAGAAATCTCGAGCTCATAATCTAATTGTTAAATATGTACATTTTTTGGCATTTTTTGCGAGCATTTTTATCACGAGTCCTAGTTCGGGAGGAGGGGCAACCACTTCCTATGTCACGACTTAAAACCAAGTTCTCATTTGTCCAGGGAAAGGTTAAGTCTTTTCCAGTCTCAGGAGACTTACAAAGACAGCATCAAGCGACTATAACGCTACTCCCCTCCCGGGAGGAGTGGATGTCTGATAGTGTTTTAAACCATGGATGGTAAGAGGCACTGCCAGTTAAGTGTTTGGTCCAAGGACACAACCTCATGACCCCAGCCAGAACTTAAACCTGAACTGCTAGATACAGTGTCAGGTGGAGTAACCACTTGATCAACAAGTGCCAACTATAAACTTATTTCACCATTTTTGATTGCCTAGTGTACTCTCTCAAGGCGTCTTGGATGTCTTGCTAAAAACTTAAAAATATTTCAAAATATTTGAATTAAAGGATATCTAACACCAATGTAACCTGAGGTGGCTGATCATAATGCTGTACCATCATCACTATCATGTTTACTGTGATCACCAAAATGATAAAGATCTCAAAGTTGCGATTTTCCACCATGTCAAACACCACAGCTTGATAGCGGTTCTGTATTGAAGGAAAATTGTCAAAGAGATCAGTACTAGAAATACTTTTTTAAAATTCTATTTTCCAGCGAGCAATGTTCAGTATAGCCTTTACTGATGAGATCTGTTTTAGAAGAATCTTTGAACGGAATCCCGTCATTACCTCTGGTCTTTTTATTTTCTTTTTCGGCTTTTTAGCTGCAGCATTTTTCATCGCGTTCATCCAACTCCTCTGGTTTGGAGTCAAAAAAATATGTACGGAGCCCAATACCTCCATCTGTTGGCAACAATATATTAAAACCACAGAGTTAGGATTGTAAACTTTGTTTTGTATTCACATAATAAGCGTGAAAGAAAAGCACAGCTGACGGGGAGCAAAAATGATGTTTTAAAATTTACTAGCTGAGAGTCGAGAACGTTTTAATTCAGTTGAAGTGATATACCAACAACAAAAAGTGTAAGGTTGTTGACCTGTTGCTTGAGTTGATTGAAGTTGTCGATGATGACACCGATGAAAAGATTTAAGACAAAGAAAGATCCAGAAATAATGAACACAATGAAGAACATGTAAGCCGCCACATTGTTCTCCCTCACGGGCTGTTGATCAACCTGTAAATGATGAAGTAAACAAGCAACATTCGAGTTAATATATAGAGGATATTACATGACCGGGCGTGGATATGAATTTTATCTTCGAGTGTTCAACTCGATATCTCACGAGTGAGCGCAGCGAACGAGTCAGATATCGAGTCGAACACGAGAAGATAAAATTCATATCCACAAGCAGGCATGTAATATTCTGTTTATTATATAAAAACCGGATAAACTCCTGTGAAAAAGGCGCGATTTATTATGTAATCATAACGACGGTGATCTCTTCACGTGTGAAGATAACATGTTATCTTCACGTGTGAAGATATGAAGTTTTCACGGGAAAGCTCACTTGGTATTTCACGGGTGTTTATGTAATAAAAAGTGATAGTAAACAAGAACCCTTGCTGCTGAAATTGCATTGCATAAAGATTCACCGTACAGTCAAGTAAGCCATAAATTACATTCTGCCTACAGTCCAGCACTTTTTTCAAATGAATCACTAAACGTTTTTTTGTTTCTCTTTCTTACTTCAGAGAGTTCAGAGGTCTCGTATTATTGAATACAATAGTAACTCAAAACTTCATGAGTTTTCTAAAGCTGAATTTAAAGCCGCTAAGCCAAGGATGGCGAATCTTGTGAAATTCAGTCCCAGTTTCTCTTGTTAGTTTTTTTTAATTCCTTCGTAATCACATCAGCGAGCGTTCTTTCTATTCGCATCATCAGTGGTAATTGTTTTAATTTAAGAGAACTTTAATTTTAAGCAAATAAGATTTCCTTCGATTTTTACGTAACTTAGCACATGACACAAAAATCCTTTGCAATATAGTGTGACTTTTCACTGTTTAATCGTGTTGGTCTAGTATATACAGGTGTTGTGAAGTGAAGATAAATGTTACCAACCTTAGTAGCATCAATAGCGTCCTCCATAACCTCCATCCATCCCTCAAAAGTAGCCTGAAAGGCAACAGTAATGATTACAAATCATCTGCCTGTTTTCTCTCAGGAGCACCCACATCGACTGCCATTAAATCTTTTTTTTTTTTTTTTAATTTCCCGTTGTATTATTTTTATTTCATATGTAAATGCATTGAGAAACACAAACTCGGAAAACTCTGAGTCCCACATGGGAATTGAACCCACGACCCTCCGTGATCTAGTCTCTACTGACCACTGAGCTAATGAGACTCTATGGTGAGCAAGGCCGGGTCAATTTTTAGGACTTCACTGGAGCCGCATCGAGCGGCTACAAAGCCAAGTTTGGGACTGGCACATGTGAACTCGCTAACAACATCGTGCAGTCACATTAAGGCATCTTTTACAGTTGGTTTTGATATCTCACGAGTTCTGCCAACTTGACCAAGTGTAGCTATCCCTCTTCTGTGCTGTGAAAGATTCTGAAGACAGCTGATTTATGTATAATCATATAATTAAGTTGCCCTGTCCCTCTATGATATTGTTAGTACTGCCGTTGTGCCAACGCATCAAAAACGTATGTCATAATTTCTTTTAATAAATTCAAAATACAAAATCTTTCTTAATTACACACACCACTTGAAGAAGAGCCAAAAATCCGTTGCCAGCATTATCAAAATTGACGTTGGAGTTTATCCAGCGGTCTCCTCTCGCAAGGCATGCGGTTTTGTTAGCCACTACAGAGGAGTCATACTTAACACCGCGCGCGTCGACACACTTGTAAAACTTCCCACCAAAAAGATTGACGCCCATGATACTAAAAATAAGCCAGAATACCAAGCACACGAGAAGAACATTGGCGATCCCGGGTATGGCGTGAAACAGAGAGCTGATCACCACCTGAAAAATAAAGCCAAAGGGCTCATAAACTCCACAGCACGCATAGCCTGCAGTAAGCAATAATCGACGACGACATTAGCATAATTTGTTGGAAGTGCCACCAGGAGGTGTCATCACAAGTACATTTGCTAATACGTGTGTATTAGCAAATCGTGTATCTAAACCGGATCCCAGAGGCGCCGCATTTTCTTTTATGGCCAATAGGCCATGTTCAATATATCAATATTCTAACATGGCTCCGAGGTTTCAGGTTACAGTTTTAAATCTGATGGTGTTTTCCTCGTTTTCAAGTCTCTTGGGGAATTGGAGGCAAAGGGAACCTTAAAAATGTGCAATTTTGACCCAGAAGCCTCGGGACCATTAGGCGCACCTGCAAGGAATCATGGTAGTTACAAAAGTAATTTATATCCAGTCCAAGATGATGAAAACAACTCCCGTGATTTCCTGCAGGCGTGTGTCATACAGGCAATGAACAAGTTGGCAAGTTGAAAAGTGCACTGGGTGAAGAAGGTGGCATGCCTCGAGACACTGCAAGATCATCCAACAATCATGAAAACAAAAAGATTGAAATACAAACATCTGAACGGCGCTTATAACATTAATAACTCACCCTCATGCGTTCAAATCTGGAGATTGCCCTCAGTGGCCGCAAAGCTCTCAGTGTTCTCAAGGAGCGAATTGACATGACTTCTTCATTACCAAACAAAGCGATGAGCGAAACCTTTTAGAAGAATCGGAAATACATTTTTAAACACAATAGCTAGTACCACCAGAGCTGTTATTTTTTTCTGGATAAACTTTGAAATGTTGTGCTATCCCCAATCTAGCAATAAACTATTTGCTGTTGTTGTTGCAATTCATTTGAGGAATCAAAAATAAGGACATGATAACGTTGAGTAAAACAAACTAAACATAAAACGGTTGGATAATAATCCCAACTAATGGAAAGGTAATCGACGTTCTGACGGAGTTATGGAAACAAAGCATGACTTTGGAGCAGTGAAACTCAGAGCCACCGTGTTCAATTAAATCCAGTTACAAATAAAACGCCGATTTTAAGAAGAGACTTGTCTACAACAACTCTCATTTTATAGCTAGGGATAAATTCGGAAACACTTCAAGAGGAAGATTTGCTTAACAAGATTACTTACCACTATGATAACGACATCGAGCCAGTTCCATGCGCTCGAGAAATAGGACGCTAAGCCGAGACCGATGATTTTGAGTAAGAACTCGAGCACGAACACAGCGGCAAAGAAAATGTTGAGCACCCTTAAAACCTCCTTCAAGGTTGGTCTGCTGTCCAAGTAAACATCTTCGAAGGCCTTAAAACAAAGTAAACTTGTATAATTTAAACTTTTAAATAAAATGGGTTTGGCATAGTCAAGTTACTGTTTTTTATCAATTGTAAGTCAAGAATTAAAATTGAACAAAACTTTAAAGCACGTTAGAAAATGGGCAATTTTCTTCAAGTTGTTAACGTTCTTAGTCATGGCCAGTGGGCTACCTAAAAGAAAATGATCAGTCTTTCTCACGTTCTTATCAACGCATAATTGTTAAATAGACGACACATTCCTGCTTGGCCAATCTGAATGCGAGTTTGTGGCTGATTCGACGGTTTGTTATATAGTGAGTCCCCTTATCAGAGTAATTTTTTATATTAGTGTAACTATGATAATTTCTTGGGCATGTTCAAAAAATCACTCACCAGAGC
>JAHPZR010017527.1:50000-56747 GCA_019787425.1 Platygyra sinensis
TAATCAAAACGACAACGAAACATATATTTGTTTACTTACAATAAAGTGTCCTAAAATAAATGCTGGTATAAAGAGTATAATGGATGCTGGCCCAGCAGCCCTCATGCAGTCCCACAAAGGTTCAATCCACTCTCCGCAAATAATCCGAAATATCAGCAAAAATGAATGCCAGAAATCTGTAAACCGCCACCGAGGAATTTCACCGTCAAATTTGTCCGGCGTATATGAGGAACCAAAGAGCTGCATGCCCACTACTGCGAAGATATAGATGATGATGGCTAATATGACGGACAGATTGGCAAGAGCCCCAAGACTGTGACCCATTGTTGCTAGAAGACTTGACATTGTGTTCCAAGACTTGGCGAGCTTTAGAATACGAACCTGGAAAGAACGCCAAGAAAACTAACTGTTATATATATGAATCAAAATTTAATTGCCAAAAAAGCTGCAAATTCAAAAAAAGTTATAAAACTGAAAATAAAATTCCCGCCAATCCTGGGATAACTAAATCGGAGTTTGCATGAACGAGCCGGCCCTGAGGTACCTGACTCCAATAAAGACAGAAACTGAAATATTTTAAACCATTTTTAAGGACTTCAATTAAGATGCTCACCAATCTAAATGATCTCAATACACTTGTGCCCGTGTTGTCAATGAGGTTTGACAGAGTCAACACAGTGTCTATGAGACTGATTACCACGACTACACCATCAAAAATGTTCCAGCGGCTTTTGATGTAACCACGAAACTTGAACGCGATCAGCTTGAGAATCATTTCCCCCAGGAACATGAATGTGCAAACCTGCCAAGTAGAACCAAGCATCAGCTGCAATACTAAATGTTGAGATTAAACTTTAGAATTTGACGGATGGTAAATTATGTGCACCCGGCAACATATTTAGGTATCTTGTTCCTGACACTTGACAGCATGCACATAATTCATATGGGTGTGGTGGACCACATTTAGCAATATCTATGTCCCGGATGACAGAAACTTCTGCAACCAAGTACTGAGTCTAGTTACATCACAAGCGATATAAAACCATATATTTTGGTTAAAGAAATTTCCTATTACCAAACAAAGGGATGTGGTTTTGCATGGAAGAGAGCCGTGTTTGTTTTCGTTCTTTATTTTGTCAAACATGTATACCTCCTGTCTTCAAAACCGAGTCAAACCACAACCTTCTAAACCGAAGAATTTCGTTACCTCTTCAATGCCATTGTCTTGTGAACTAAAACAAATTTAGCATATTTTTTATCCATCGAATTTCTCAAGTAGCTCATTATGTAGTATTGCCGGGCAGGTACTCAACAACCAATTAAGGTGGCTCAAAATAGTTTCCAGCACATTCTTAGATTTTGATGTGTCATTATAACCACTTTTTAACAATTGATGCTACAATCATGGTATCAAAAAGCTGCCTAATCAGCCATGAACACGTGGATATTATTTTCGTGACACAATAGGTTACCATAGCAACACTATGACCTGCTAAAAACACGCTTAATTTCAGCTTTAAGCGCTTATATTTCAAAAACGGCACGGTGAAATTTTTTCTTATTATAGAATTTTGATAAGCAGGATGAGATGCAATGGTAACGGCAACGGCAACGGTAACGGTAACGGTAACGGTAACGGTAACGGTAACGGTACCAGTGGTAGTAGTATGCCCCTTTCTCCGCAGCAAGCTCGGCAGCTCTTTTAGTTTATTCAGGAAGGGCATTTTGACCTTCTAGCAGTATGCAGGACTCCTGTCTCATGCGAACTCAGTTAAAAGACCTTGTCCTCCATGAGTTCTCGTAGCCCGGTGTTTGGGAAGTCATGGCTTGGATTTCTGTCGGGGACTCAGATTTTTTCTTTGTTCCACGCTCGTGTCATGTTGATCAGTTGATGAGCTCACTTTTCACATTTCATTACCGAGCTTAAAATTCACCATCTTTATTTATTTATCATTCCTCTAGGTTTTCCTCTAGGTTTTCTCTAAGGCGCGCATCCTTTTCTCCACGGTTGCATTACTGGAGCGTTAATAATGATAATGATAATGATAACGATAATGATAGTGATAATGATAGTGATAGTGATAGTGATAGTGATAATGATAATGATAGTGATAGTGATATTGATAGTGATAATGATAGTGATAGTGATAATGATATGATAATGATAGTGATATTGATAGTGATAGTGATAGTGATAGTGATAATGATAATGATATGATATTGATAGTGATAGTGATAGTGATAGTGATAATGATAATGATAGTGATAGTGATAGTGATAGTGATAATGATAACCTTTATAAAAGCGCGACTTTTCATGAAATGATCAGGTGCTTTTACATCATAAAGACTTATATTTACAATGGTTGCTAAAAATTACAAAACATTTTAAACAGATAAAAATTCAATAAAAAGCTAACCTAAAATAATGTGTCTTCAGAAAGCAGCTTAAACCGATTAATTAGAGGTTTGGGTCTATAACTTACCAGATTAACAATATCAATCGCTAACCCCAGATCCTCGTCCATTCCGTGATACTGTATCGACATGAACAGAGTGTTAATCAGAATAATTGTTATAATACCAGCTTCAAACACTTTGCTTTCTACCACTCGCTTCACTCGTTTTCTAAATGGCGTCCAAAATTTGCACTTCAGAGATAGACCAGCACAACAAGAACAGCACTTTTTGACGGATTTCTCTGGATTCTCGCTTTGATTTTTATTTGTGAGAGGTTTTCTTGTAATTGTGTTGTCCTTAATGTCTTGCGGGTTTGTGTTATTTGAAAAACAGACATTGACTCGGCTTGTGAGAGTGTTAAGCAGTTTTCAGTGTTTGCTGCTTGATCGAACATGGCTTTGTGAATCGTCTCGTCCAAAACGACATCTTGTTCACCGTATACGAGACTCAAGACACTTCTGCGGCTGCGCAGGGAGAAGGTGGAGCCTTGCTGTTTTCTGTTTGAGGTGTAAGTTATCGTTTTCCTGAAAAGATAGCACAGAGTTGTGATTATGTTCTCGTTCAGTCTTTAACTTTCTCCTAAAGTAACAATGTTCGGATCAATATCAGTATCTGGGCAACTGCGCACCTACCCCTCCCATAACCCAACATGTTATAATAAGTTAATAAGTTAGTGTTACTGTTTGGTTAGGGGAGGTAGGTGCGCAGTTGCCCAGATACTGATATTGATCCCAATGTTCCTATTCGAGTTTTAAATAAAAGCTAGAGATTTTACAATGGTACCAGCACCACTTTTGTAGAGGTTTCCCCCCCTGGATTACTTCATTTCATGATTATTGTTTCTTGTAGTTACATGTTTACCTGCTTAGCGTTCTGCACTTCATTTTCATATGATGCTGCTACTACAGCGAGAACGAGATTGATCAAGTAAAATCGACCAAACAACACGATGCACAGGAAATAGATCACTGTCCATGGACCCATGGCGTAAAGGATCTTAAAAAAATAAAATAATCATGTTAAAAATTGAATCTTGAGAGCATGCAATTCGAGAGTTCTCAGGTGATTATAGTCAACTTATAGCCATACCTAACACGCGCTTGTGGAATGAATGTTAAAAGGCCACTTTAACAGCTGATAGTTTCACCATTTTCCTCGTAGTCGGAAACAGTTCAGGGAATGATGTTAAGACAGGAACTGTATAAGTTTAATTCGTCTATTGCTAAAAAGATTTTACGAAGCAATGAAAATCGTTTTCCAGTAGGAGGCAAATAAGCAACACGAGTATATCCAGGTCGGTTATTTCATTTAAGTCAAAGAAAAAAATCGAACTCGATTTGCTGTGCTTACCAGGTGATCACCAATATACTAAACGAAAACATTTTGCCTTTGGGTAAAACTCGCTGGCAAACAGGGGGAGAGGTCATAAACGCCCCGTTTTGCAACAAACAAGAATTTTAAATAACTCACATTATTGTACACATTCTCCCAGAAGTCCAAGGTAACAAGCTGGAATGACGTCATAATGGCCCAGCCAAAATGATCAAAACTCGTATATCCATAATTAGGATTAGGCCCTGCGTCCGGTAGACAGCTGTGATTGGCTGAACAGTGTCTTTAGGGTAAAACAAACGTATTACTAATCAGATGCAACCCAAAAATGAAATGGTTGGCGTAATTTACTTTCCTCTCTGGCTTTGTAGGAAGATCATCTGCTGCACTTAATGTCTTTAATACTTGTTTCCACGGATACACTACGCCATTAATATTTCACAAAGATATCCGAAAGTACATCCAGAGAGCAGTAGTGTCTTACAATGTACATTGTACAAATGAATGTATACCTTCCACCTTCTCTTTCTCACATGTAACATGGCTATTAACAACATCTACTCACACAGCTCCGGAGTTATTTCCACAGACGATGGGACTGTCGTCAGAGTTAAGTATCCAAACGTCTAAAATAAACAAGTTGAAAAGAATCGAAAAAATGGAAGATGGATGACCGATCAAATTGATCCAAGTATGTATGTCTTCATGCATGCAAGTCACTACATATCAGGAAAATTACATTGAAAACTGTACTTGTTTTTTCGAGGACTGAGGGGACAATACAAAGGGAACATACAAGGTCAGTTTTGAAACTATGTAATGTACTTTAAAATAGAACAAAGCTTTAAAGGGAATCATCAAATCGTAAACATGAAGTACTCACCTGGATTGGATGCGTAATCCTTGTAAGAAATTTGAAGATTCTCGGGTCCAGGCTCCGTGCATTTATTTCTCAATACACCCACAAACACTTGCATACCGACAAGTGCGAAGATACAAATAAAGAACATTGTGAGAATGAGTACATCCCATAACATCTTCATCGATGCAAGGAGAGTGTTGACCATCATCTTTAGACCTAAAAAACAGCAAACGTAACTTTACTGAACCTCCAGGGCATAACTCAAGGACTTAAACTGATATGAGCGGGTAATCCCAGCATCTGTTTCGATCTGTTTTCACATCGTAATTGAATCTTCCCGGATCACATATCGAGGAAGCTAAGTAAACGTTGAGAGGACTTGATAACTTATAAGATTGCTTCAGGATGACAATACGAAAAGCGATGGCAGGGACGAGAGTATAGCTAAGAGTAGGCACATGACATTTTCAGGCTCGCGTTTTCAAATGTATTTCGGATGTTCTGGTCATGCATTCGTTTACAAGAGAGCGCTCGTTCAGTTTCAAGTCCTTAGTTTTTTACAGTGCAATGAATTAGTATTTGATAAGTTTTTAGTTGATATTTAAGAAATAAAAGAGAAAGGTTTCATGAGCGCTAAAAAGCCAAGGAGCAGAGCCAATGGCGACCAAAAGGCAGAATGAAAATGTGCAATATGCTTTATTTTGCTTTCTGTTAACTAAAAATCACCAACCTTTTACGGCTGATATGGTTCTGAGAGCTCTAAACACTCGGAATGTCCTGATTCCAGAAAGATTTGCCACACCAGGAGCAAGAGTTATGTAGCTTAAGAAAGAAAAGAAACATAACAGTGCTGTTTATATAGGCTGTTTATGATTGATTTGTTATTTGAAACGAAAAGTAAGGTTGTCTGCTTCATAAAAGGCCCTGGGAACGAGGTTGATTGGAAACGCCCAGTTTCTTTCACTAAATTTGTGTTAATAATAGCGGAGCCCCATACTCAGATTGAAAGTAAAGGAAACCCGTGAATTGATTTTCTTATGATAATCATGGTTAGCGGTATTGCTCATGGGCGCGTACGAACGATGGATATGCAGACGGATATTTGACTCGATATAGTGATTAACAGTGAAATTCAACAAAAGAAGATCCTACCCAAATATTACTACCACGAAATCCAGCCAGTTCCACGGGTCTCGTAAATACGCATATTTGTGAAGAGCAAATCCTTTGGCAATTATTTTGAGAATCATTTCAACAGTATAAATAGCTGCAAATACATATCTGTTGAATGAGTAGAGATAATCTGTTAATACCAGCAACTTGGGTACTATTTGTTCAGTTTTATCAGATGTCAATCAGTACCGAGTAGGATATATGTTATAGACTTCTGGTTCTGTTGGTTTCCTTTTGCTTTATTTGACAACGTTTCCTCTGGTTATTCATGGGTTCGGCTCATTAAGGAGATAAGTTGAAGAAAGGTGGATGTTAAGTTTAAGTCTGTGACATGTTATTTAAAGCGTTAAAATTAGATTTTTAAACAAACGGCATTCATGGAAGTCAGATTTTATCGTTGTGAATTAATACAATTTTAGGATTAGAATTTTAGGATCTTAGACATTTTATTGTACCTGATGTATAAATAATGATTAAAGATTTAGATAAAAGGTTAGTCATTATTACACAGTGAAAACACTCACTCGGGCTCCTCTGGAGGATTTGTCAATGCAAGGAAAACACAGTTTACTAAAATAGTTAGGATGATAAAAATTTCAAAATATCTTAACAGAGTTAAGGAGTTTAACACCAAGAATGAATCAACACGACATGAAAGTGACCTAACACAAGGTTCCCAAAATAACCCAGGGGCAATAACCCTTCTGAGAAAATTGAGGAAAAAGAAGGACATTATTTAGCCCTCGAGGATACTAAAACCTATCACAACCTTCGATTTTGATGAGGAATCAGACCACTGGTGTTCTTTTGGAGGCAATGGCCAACAGGTTATGATCATTAAGGAGGTCAGTCGAGAAAAGATGGATGTTAAGTTTAAGTGTGTGCCATGTTATTTAAAAATTTCACAGGGTTCGAGCCCAG